>JAGVVM010014883.1:0-13603 GCA_019149425.1 Psidium friedrichsthalianum | reverse complement strand
AAAAAACAAGAACCACAAGGATAATATAATGAGAGAGAGACAACGTGTTGAGAGGAGTATGAATTATATTGAATAGGATTCATAAAACACGAGAAGGGAGGACACCATTGTCTCCCCAGCCCTTGTCCTTTTCCTCTAGCCTTGTTCGGAGAAACCAAGAGATGCACAAGTTGAAGTGCAACTAGTTCCTGGATGAAAGCAAGATAAAAAAAAAATCACAAGAGATATAAGAATATGCGAAAAATCCAAAATGAAAAAAAACCCGAGAGAAAGGGGTTCACTATTTCAATAATGAGTACCAGAGTACCATCAAAGGACTCCAAGATATAAATAGAAGAAGTGAGAAAAAAAAAAAAAGAGGGCAGAATGTGGAGACAAGCCTTATGATGATTATACACAAACCCCTTTTATAGGCGCCTTACCTTTTTTCCCCTCCTTGTTGATGTATTTCTTTAAAAACCTAAACAAAAGGTTGGTCAAAATAGCTTTTCACTAATTTGAAAGTCAAATTCAAGAGCCCACATGCCTTGTCATGCATGACTTGACTATCATGCCTTGTCCCATATGTCTGTTGTGGGAATCTCATCCTCATCACTATGAATCATTCACTGGATACTAGATAGGGGTCAACCATATGGGGAGTCCTAGAACGATTCTGGAAGATCTAGGTATCATCAAGCGACGAGCCTAGAGGAATGGCCACGGTTTCAGAGATTTGGGCCGATTTCTACCAGTCGGCCGTTTGAAACCTGCGGTCTTTGGGGGGGGAAATGCCAACTGCCAGTTATTCCGGATAGATTCGATTTTTAAAGATTTCGAGTTTAAAAATTAAATGTGATGATTTGTAAAAATTGTAATCAAATTATCAATAATGACTTATGAAAATATAAAAATAATGTATTATCAAAAAATACAAGGAAAAAACAAGGAGAGGGGGCTTGAACTTAATAATCTATATTAAGTGCTTACATTGCAAAATTTTCTGGAGGAAAAATAGTTAAAAACCATCTAATATCTTACCTTGATAACCCCATACTTAATTCAAAATTAATCGCGGTACTCGTTCAGTACATTTTGTTTTTGGATCTCCGTCATCTCCATAATGCAACTCATTTGTCAACATCTTGTTGCTATTTTCGAGCTTTGTTCGGTCATTCCGAATCAACTTGATCATTTCGTTAATTCAGAGTTGAGTCTGGAAGATTTCTTATCCAAAATATTGCTCCAACGTAAATACTCAAACATAAAATAAAGGATTCTGGATCAAAAAGTTGCTAACTCGTTGTTTGCAAACAAAGCAAAGTTGTGGATTTCATCGATTAAATGTTTCTTACACAAAAAACAAAAAAAGAAAGAAAGAGGACTTTTTTTTTTGTAAAGGTAAGAATGATAATAAATACTCAAAGTCACGAACAAGAAGGAACCAAAGCAAAACAAAAAACCCGAACAAAAAATAACCTCCACCAGAATCTACACTAATGTAGGTACGGGTGCAGGGCTAACGGAGGGGATGTGCAAACGCCAAGGGAGGACGGGGCTCCCGAAAAAAGACACCAACAACACAGCCAAAAAGGCACAAGACTAGCAAAGGACCCAAAAGAAAACAGACACAGCCGGGTCAATCTAATATCGAAAGGGAACAGCCCACGAAGATAAAAACCGCCTATTGCGAGGATTGTCATCGATATTCTGTAAGTCAACGCCTTGTCTTGGATAATCTTAGAGAGGTGTTCTTCAAAGCAATGATATCCTGGCCTTGTTGCCTGAAAAGAATCTGGTTGCGTTCCGTCCAGATCACATAGCAGAGAGCTGCAAAGGAGAATCGAGTAATGCATTGATGAATGGGGCCCGCCAAACCGAGAAATAGCCCAACGAAGGTATCCAGCCAAGTTCTATTGCGCCAGTCAAGTTGCATTTCGTTGCCCAGTAGAGAGCCAGGGATCCCGTGATGTTGCCACCCAAAGAAGAGGTGATCCACCGAGTCTGGTCTACAGCGACAGAAGGGGCATAAGCCTTCAGTAATACGCCTATAATTCAGAAGGAGGACTGGTGTGGGCAATCTGTTCAAGGTGGTGAGCCACAGAAGGAAAGCATACCGTGGGATAATATGACGATCCCAAATGAATCGGTGCCAACTAACAGTCATACCTCTGCGCCTTACTCATTCCAAGCGGATGCAAAGTGAATGTACCGAGAGATAGGCAGCACAAAAAAACAGTCCCGCCTCTCAGGAGAAAGGACAGGAGGAAATCGGGCCAGGAGGCCAGGCGATTCAAGATCAAAGCCGGAACAACCTGGCCTTCGCAAACGTCACGGACTGACGCCTTCCGAGATATACCGGAACGGTAAATATCTCTGTCAGAAAAGAAGTTATGGATAGGACCATTAGGGTGCCAAGGATAAAACCAGAAGGAGACCGACGAGCCATTCCCAAGACGCCATTGGGAGCGTGGAGAAACAACGGCCGAAGGTCCAAAATTTTCTTCAAGCCAAGAGCAAAAGTCGGCTTTTAACCTCCAAAATTCTTGTTCTTGAGGAATGTAGAGGGATCATTTGCACCACAAGGATCTTGTCCGAGAACAAAATCCATATTTGTTTAAGCATCGCTGCTTGATTGCAATCGAGAAGACGGCGAATGCCCAATCCACCTTCCTCCTTAGGAAGACACACCACCGCATGGGACTTGGCACCACCGGCCCTAAATCAGGACCCTTCCAAAGGAAACTGGCGAAGGACCACTCAATGCGATTAAGCACCGAAATGGGAAGGATGAATACGCCGCCCAATAAACTATTGATGGCACGCAAAACAGAGGTTATGAGCTGCAACCGACCAGCAAAGGATAGAATCTTTGGGACCACGATTGGGCTCTAGAAGTAATAGCATTAACCAGGAGATGCAGTCACTCTTGCTGAGCCTTTTGGCAATAATCGGAACCCAAATAACGAAACGGAAGCTTGCCTCGATAAAGGCCTCCAGAAATAATTAGATAGCTTTCTATTAGAATTAGTTCTTAGTATTTCTTTTCCTTTTTTGCTCAAAAGTTGGTATCTCTATAATTTATTTGTGTTCCACATTATGAAAGTCACTAGATTGAGAGATCACATTACTATCACCTTTAGATTATATGCTCTATAAATTTCATTAGATAAATTATATATTACGTTTTTAACCCGTGTTTGATAGTCAATAATTTATTTTATCAATTAAATATAAACATTCATAATAGTATTCAAATAATTACCTAAACCATTCTAAACTTATAACGTGGATCTAAAAAACAAAAGTAACTAAAAAATAACAGGAATTTTACGTATGATAATGTACATTTGTGTCATCATTGTTATTAATAGTATCACTAAGTTCTCATCTTTTTATTTTCTTCAAAAAACTCCAACAAATTAATACATTTTATTAAAAATAAATCGGTGACACTAAAATTTTGATTTCTCATTTAATCATTATTTCATAAAAATTAGAGACTAACTTAGTCTTACAAAACAACATAAATATTTGCAGATAGTTGCACTTAGCTCATTTTCTTATTTTTTTTTTTTTTTCTGACTTTAGCATGCACAAAATTCGATTTCAAATTGAACTGGCAGCGGGAAGCTTAAATGTTGCGTTAGCGGCATAAATGAAATCAAAAAAAAAAAAATCATGATCTAGACAAATAAAATAGATGTATTTCTTTCTGTTCATGATCAAGCAAGCTTTCGGCCGATTGAGTTTTGTGGTCCCTTGCCTTCCTTGGATTCCTGGTGAGTGGAGGCAACTTTCAAAAAAAAAAAGATTAAAAGATTTAAAAAAAAAAAAAGAGAGAGGAGAAGATGACGAATGCATATCTTTGGATGCTTAATGGTAATGATTAAAGGTCATTAAACAAAATTTGCTTTCGGTGATGCTAAGTAATTAAAGCACTTTATGATGTTGGAGAGCCAATTGAGTTTCCCATATAATGAGACCACGCAATTGAATGCAAAGACGGTAGGGGGAGAGCAAAAGAGAGGTTCAGCTTTTGGAGAATTCAGGCACAAAGCACGACAGAAAGGGAAAAAAGGGACGCTTCTCCTTCATAGACGTGAGTTGGTGGATGATTGGCGCCGTCGTCAAGCCTCCATCTGCGTTTTCAACGCTGCGGCCTTCCTCCGGACGCTGCTGCCCAGTCCTTGAAGACCTAGTCGCTGCCCAATAATCAAGTGAAGGGAAGTCCACAAAATACCAAGAAGAAGGAAAAGACTAGGAGACTTCTCCTTCTCACAGATTCCACTGAAGCCAGCAACAAAAGGAGAATTCCTCTTTGCTTTATCCTTTCTTTGCAGGTCAAAGAGAGCCTCGTACGCGGGGCATGCATAACTCCTACAAGAATACTTGGAGAACAAAAGGAGCCCAACCGCACAGCGTAGCACCTCCAGGAGCCACGAAGTTGCGAACTTCACCGAATTCACTGCCCACCTGTCACCGAATCCACAAGTCGCATGCCAGAGTCCATACGAGCCATGAAAATCTGCAGTTCGGTGATAGCTTTTTAGCGACAAATCGGTCCAAAGAAATTCGCGGCTGATCAGTCTAGCGTTTGAGGTTCGGCACACTAAATCTTCAAGCAACTTCGGATTAGGTAATAAAAAATCCTCTTCGTTACTTTGTTAAGCCCGTTGTTCATGCGATTGATTGTTTGTTTATTGTTAAATTTTTTTGCTGGAGATTGGTAATTGATCATGGAGATCACCAACTTGGAAAGCACGCATAACTTTTTTTGAATTCCCTCCCTCCGTGCTAACTCCGAAAATTATGACAGCCTTGATAGAATTCGTCTTTTTGTTGCTTGTCCGAATTAACCTGAATTATCTTGCACGTTCTGAAAAGAATTCGGTGAATCTTGATAAGATAATATTCGGTTGATATTTGGCGGGGCATTTGGTGATAAGGCTTGAATTTTGCATATCAAATCTGAATTTTCTGCATATCTTATGGACATCGCGATTGTCTTGATTGGTTATTTGATGCATCCATGGTTTGAATTTCAAATTAATCCTAATCCCGTTTGTTTTCTTGAAAGGATATTGGCAAATTTTCAAATTAGATCATGCGAATTTATTTGGAATATTCGGATTATCTTGGATTTGAACTTGATGTAAAAGATATTGGATAAGCCTTGGAATCTCTAATCATATTTTTTAAAATTTTGGATGATTATCTTAATTATTCTAGACATTATAAGAGATAGTCTTCCTTTACTTTAAAAGATGTGATTATCTTTGCGGATAGGGTCTTACACCCTTTAAAATTCGGCTCTTTATCCCCTACTAGCCAAAATCCTTATTTTATTTTATTTTATTTTATTTTTACTATAGTTTAAGTCAAATATTTTTATAATATTCCTTGAGTGTAGTACATGCTCCCTTGCGCCTTTGTCCCTTGGATATGTCTATTATGGGTGACCATCTGATTTCACCCTCAAAGTACGACGTCATCCGCATAAATGAAATTATCCATCTCATCCCATAACTTTGGGACCGAACCGATAAATTTCATTTAAATTCACCATCCGACCCCACCCTCGGGATACGACGTGAATAAATTCCCTTCTGACCCTAAACCTTGGGTACGAAGTGAATTTATCGAAAAAATTCGGATCACATGGTGTATGACACTCAAGGTTTATTATATTTTTATTTGACTCTGTTTTCATAAAAAAAAATTATTACAAAAAAAACGAAACATCAAATTAGGGTCTAGAGTGGAATTAAATGTTAAGATGCCTTTTAATATAAAATTAGACTTTGAGTGATCAATTTCTTAATTTATATTAATTGTTATCAACTTTCGGACCATCTTTTATTTTTTGCCTTTTATTCAATCCGAAAATACCCCAAAAAAATGTCATTCATGTGTATTTCATATAGGGTCAGTCATGCATAATTCATGTCATCATTGTCATTCACACATTGATATTCATGTCATATAGGTAGATTTGCATCCTTTGCATGTCATGACTTTTAAATTTGAACTCATGTTTTGTGTGCATTAAAACTCATATTATGTCACTTTTTTTCGAAAATTAGCATACATTTTTTTCATTCATGTTATTTTGCATATCATTAGAATCCATATTTTTCATGCATTTAACTTAATTTTTTAGACATCATGTTTATCACATAGTTCTTAATGCATAGCATCATATAGTTTCATGTCATAATTGCACTCATGTCATTGCATTTGCATTGCATTCATTATTTCAAGAAAACCCAAAAATATAAATTGCACCTTGGTTTCAAAGAAATCAATTGAATTTGCCGGTTCAAGAAAATTTTTCACAAGAATGGTACTGAAAGGGTGTTAATTGAAAAATTAACATAATTAAGTCTCCGAATTTGAATCTCTGCTTAGCAGAAAATAAAGTATCCTCCGATACTTTATTTAGGTTTCTAATCTACCTACCAAAAAAGATTAGTGGCTACTCTAAATTTAAATATTTGAACATAAACTTAAGTTGCGAATTGGTAGAGCTGGGAGAGCTCGGGCTAGGTTAGTGAATTTATTTAATTAATCTAGTAGTCCATTAACATGAGAATTTCCTATTTTTTAGATCGTGACATTGCGTAGTAGTATAATAAACACCAGACAAAGTATAAGTTACATCATTAAAAATTTTAATATATATATATATATATTTTGCAACTATCGCATTCTTGTGAGTATAAATTAATGTCAGATATATTATTTGAAGTAAATACAAATAATAAATCTTTATATGCAAAGGATTCATTAAGCAACTCATAAGTAGAGATTCCAACAATTTGAAACATCTTTTTGAAATCTTTTTTTGTCTTTTTTCATTTGCTTTACAAAATTTTGACCATTCTTTCATTACTTGAGGACGTTTCCATATATATTGAATTGCTATTTTTATAAGGTTGAGAAAAATTTGAAGAGTTTTTAAATCATATTGCACATATAAATGTAAAAACATGACAAGCACATCTAACGTGAAAAAATTGTCCCCAAAAGTGGGTTCACAAATCTTTTCCAGTTCAATAAATAAAGCGGTATTTACTGTGGCATTATCAAAATAAATTGAAATAAATTTATTAAGAAAATAATATTCTTCTAAAATTTGCCTAATTAATTTATCAATATTATTTGCCGTATGCCTATCATATAAAATTCTAAATGCAATAATTATCTTTTGAACATTCCAATTATCATCTATCCAATGACATATTATACCCATATAAGAATTAGTTTGCCAATGATCACTCTAAATATCACTATTTATATGCACACGTCTTTTAAAATTCATAAAAAAGTTTGTAAATCGTTTTTTTCCTTTTTATAAAGATTTTTAATTTCACATTTAAGTATATTTTTAGGAACACGTTTTGCTTGTGGAGCACATGCATTTTGTATAAATTGATTAAAATCGATTTTTTTTACCAAAATTAAATGATAAATTTTCAACGGAAATAAATTTATCTAATTTTTCTTTATAAGTTTCTCATTAAAAAAAATAAAGGAGTTTTTTGGATTAGCGTATCTAGAAATTTGTTGTTGGTTGGTGTCAATTCATACTTCGGTTGTCCACCTGTATATTTGTATATTGTACACAATATTTACAAATTAATTCATACATTTTTGGACTTTTTTCAAGATTTTCAACTTTCGTGAAATACTCCCATATGTTGGATGCATCTTTTGTTGTTAACGTTTCTTTGGCACTGGTAGGAAGAGGAAAACTTTCTTGTGTATAGACTTGCTCTATATTAGGAAAAATATTAATTTCATCATCTACATTAACTCCCAGATCTGCATAATCATGAGGATTAGGATACTCGAATTCTCCCATTGTACTCTTGCCTTTGTTACTCGCTCTACTTCCCTTGCTATTTTTTTAGATATATAAAAAATGTATGGTATAATGCAAAAAATATAATTATAGGGTATGAAAAAGAATTGAAATAAAAATTATTAAATGAGATAATAAATAAAGAAAATAAGAAATTACAAAACCGAGAACGTAATTGAGACTTGAGAGTTAGAGAGAATTTAAGAGAATTGAGAGTTAGAGAGAATTGAGAGAATTTGTGTGAAAAAAAATGAAAGATGAAAATGGTATTAATAAATTTTTTATCATATAATTTTTATTTTTAAATTTTAAATTTGGCCATTGGCGCCATTGGTGTAACGGCTCTGAATTGCCGGTTTCAGGACCATTCCACAAAATGTGGAATTAGAACCTTATGGCCACGGGCTGGTTCCTATTCCGAACCACTGAATTGGTCAATGGGCCGGTTTTGGGCCCATATTGGCCTGTGGCCATGTCTACACCTCCGCCTCCGCCGTCGCCTCCACTGTCGCCTCCGAAGCCCATCGGTGGATCCAACAAGCTCGAGTTCAACCTTTCGCGCGCGCTTTGCTCCTCTCGCTCACTGGGGTTGTGGGAGATGAGAAGTGAAGAGCCACAAAGAAGAAGCTTCTCCATTTTTTCTCTGCTTTTCTTGACAATGTTCCTTCTTGTTTTCGCCCATCGTCCAAAAGAAGCCAACTCGTATCCCTGTTCCCAACCGCCATTTGAAAAGCTCCTCTACCCGTGATAAGCTCAAATGCTCCTGTTCGGTTTATTACCAGAAGTGGGTTACTTTTGCAACTATACAAGCTCATAACGGGGCGACAAAAGGGAAGAGGAGAAAAGAAAAAACGTGGTACTCAGGAAAAGAAAACAGAGTACTTGAATAAATGCAAAAGAAACCAACTTCGAGCTTTTTTTTTTTTTCGAACAAGATGCATTTTGACTTACCACCGGCTGAGGAAACCTTTTAAAAATTTAAAATTTTTTAATGTGTATTATATTCTTTCGAGATTGTGAGGGGAAACGTATGGTAGCTGAAACAGAGGTTGTGTGTGAAGAGAGCGTGCCCGCAGTGGAAGTGCAGTGTTTCACGGCCGCGAGTGAAGAGCTGGTCAACATCTCCTCACCTCTCGAGTCGGAGGCCGTCTCCTCCGATATTCCCACTTCTCAAGTGGTGAGTTATGTTTCAAAGAATGCTGATCCGACATGGCTATTGGTGTCGGTAAATCTGTCGTTTCTTATGCTCAGGCTTAAGTTTGGTCTTTCAGATTTGATTTTCTGTGTATGCTCCTTGTTGTTATGTTCTCGAGGACAGTTAATCTATTTTCCAGTACTTGAGGAGAACTAACATGGAGAATTGATATTTCTGCTGCTTCTTGTTCATTCAAATTGCAAATCGGATGGAAGATGACCCTTTTTGTTTCAACTTGCAAGCAAGGACAAAACTGAGAGAGAGTTTCTGAGGGCCGTGAAGAATTTAATCCTAGAACAACATCAAACCTTTTTTTTTTTTTTAAGCTTCCACAACCAAGAACGATTTTAGGTCTTATGCTTTATAGCTAGACAGTCTTCTTAGTCAATCCGCCGTCAATTCTTCCTTGGCTCGAGGCTTCGTAATGTTGTGGAAGGGATTTCATCTTGATTCGTTTCATTTCAGGAAATCACATCGGTAGATAATGATTCCGATGCGTTTCTGGAGTCAATTGTTCCGGAGTTTGTGCCCAGTATTCGTTCCGGTAGCTTTGCAGATATTGGGCCCCGAAAATTTATGGAAGATGACCACATTCGCATAGATGATTTGTCCGCGCATTTAGGATCGCCTCACCGGTTTCCTAAACCAAGTGCTTTTTATGGGGTAGTTTTCACATTGAACTCTTAATCTTTTTCAGGTTGCGTCTCAGTTGATTCGTATTCGTTGACTGAAAGCGATGACATTGCACAGGTATTTGATGGTCATGGAGGAGCCGAAGCATCATCCTTCGTCAGAAAAAATGTTATCAGACTCCTGTTTGACGATGCCAAATTTCCTCAGTCATCTGAAGTTGACGACTCGTTCTTGGGTGAGGTCGAGAATTCTGTCCGAAAAGCTTTTCTTCTGGCGGACCATGCTATGGCGGATGATGCTAGCGTCAGTACTTCTTCTGGCACTACAGCTCTCACTGCTTTGATACTTGGAAGGTAAATTTGGATTCGTCTCTGTTCTCTTCTCCAGTAGGCCAGCCACCTTGCAAGTATTCCTCCGCAAATATGTTGAATGCTTTGATCCCCCTTGCTTTTCTCATGTTCATGGTTTCCACTTCCTCTTGAAAAAACTCTTCAGGCTTCTCGTGGTGGCCAACGCTGGTGACTGCCGTGCAGTTCTCTGCCGGAGAGGCGAGGCCATTGACATGTCTCAGGACCATAAGCCGATATACCCTTCAGAACGGAGGCGAGTCGAAGAAGTGGGCGGTTTTGTCGAGGATGGATACCTGAATGGCGTCTTGTCGGTCACTCGAGCTCTGGGCGACTGGGACATGAAGTTCTCTCAGGGCTCTCCCTCGCCTCTGATTTCCGAGCCAGAGCTCCGGCAAGCTCTCCTAACGGAGGACGATGAATTCCTCATAGTAGGTTGCGACGGGATCTGGGACGTGATGTCCAGTCAGCACGCCGTCAACGTGGTGCGCCGTGGGCTCCGCCGGCACGACAACCCAGAACAGTCGGCGAGGGATCTCGTGGAGGAGGCACTGTGCCTCCACACGTCAGACAACCTCACGGTGATGGTCGTGTGCTTCAATCCGTTGCCTCAGCCGCGGCGAAGGTTGAGGTGCTGCAGCCTCTCAGCGGAGGCCCTTTGCAGTCTGAGGAACCTGTTGGATGGCAGCGGAGGCCATTGATGGTGCATTTAACTATTTCTTTTATGAAAGTTCCATTCGTCTCGGAGGGCAGCTTGGAATTGCAAAGTTTTGTTAGGTCTTACAACTTGAGTCCAGCTAAGTTTTTGGGTCATCTTGTCCAATGGATGGACCTTTTCAATGTTCTCATCAGAGAAACCTTAGAGACTATCTTATCTGTGGGTGTTCATGCCATGCAATGCAATGCCTCTGCCTTCTCCGACTTCTCTGTGAGATTTGAATGCCTCTTTTTGTTCCAAGCCCCTGTTTCTGTATTCTAACTAGGAGACGGAACATGATTCGTAGTATCACCTGCATAAATCGCCGAAAAGCATTTACTTCAGATTACTGCTCTCAAGCCCGGCGCCGGTGCCATGGGGACCTGGGGATCGATCATCTGCACAGCCAGCATCAAGGCGGCGCGGAGCAGCACTCGTGCATGGCGTCAAAGCACGCGCTGGTGGGCTGGTGAGGCCGGCGTGCAGCGGGGTCCGGGCGCATGGGATCTGGGTGAACCGCCTGGCACTGTACAGGTTGGCAATGCCATTGTCATGTTCAATGTAATTCATGAAATTTAGTGATGCAGCGCAAAACCTAATAAGAAATCATAGCACGCAAAGCGTGAAAAGAAATCTCAAAATTCAATATCAATATTCTATTTGCTCAAAATATGAATAAACACCTTATATATCAAGTGTTAACCATAACACTACTGACTCTAAATAGCAATCTCAAAATTACAAAAACGCCACTAGTAGTAAAAAAACCCCAAAAAAAAACCATAAAAATTGAAAAAGTCCAACTAAAATGCCCTGAATCACCAAAATCATCATTAGTCATAGCCAAAGGCAATGAGTATTGATCAGGAGAATTGGAGTTTCAACCTGCCCAATCGGTTCAAAAATGCACTGCTAATACTTTTCACATCATTTAGTTTAATGTTTAACATGATCTTTAAATTTTTAATACTCGATAAATATGGTTTTGTGGAGAATCTTGCGGTTTCCGTGTTTTCGACGAGTGGGTTCTTGCTGCCACGGAGTGGAAGGTCAGGGTCGGTTTTAAGTTTCTCATCAGTCTGAGGCTAGTCAGTCAATGGATATGTAAAATCTTCGAAGGGAATTCTCAGTTACCTGTATATCTGACCCGACAATTGATGATTTGCTGTTGTTGCATTTAAGCAATTTCTGTGGATGCCAGGAAGCGGCAGGAGTTGTTTGCGGGATATGCCAAAATTTGCGGAGCTTGATGATTTTGCTTCCCAGGGTCACACTCTAATGTTTCTATTCCTGGTTTGCTGTCCCAATTTACTTGGACAATGATCAGTCCGAGCTGATCAATTTAGTTTCCTGATACCAGCTCAAAGTGTGGTGTGTGTTTTTTTTTTTCCGGGATAATAACATAAATGATCTCTAAACTTTGATCCAATATGTAATTAATCCCTTAACTTTGAAGCGGTTTAATATGATCCTTGAACTTTAGCTTAATGTTTATGTGGCCTTTGAATTTTTGCATATGTTCAATGTAGTCCCCCAAACTATTGAAAATGTCAGATGCAGTCTTCCATTGATATATGATCAGGGACAACTTAAATATTTTTTTTATGCGTACGGGGATTAAGTTGAACATACATCAAAAGTTCAAGAACTAATTGAACAAGTTAAATGTCTAAGAACCCCTTATAAAACGTTGAATCGAAATTCTGGACTATATGTGTCTTTTCTATGTACACCTTGGCTCGTCATGGCATGCAAAGTTGCCGGGGAAAGGGGGGAGGAAATCTCCGCCACTCATCATTGGCAATCATTTCTACAAGTCCGAGATGGGAACTCATTAAACTCCTTGTTTCCGTAGATTCTGAAGATGCTGATGTATCGAGTCTAGAATCAGGACCATGACGATCCTACCCTCCATTCGCCGCCGGCCTAGCATTGGAGTGTATTCAGAATGATTGCCCCCTTCTTTACAGGCTATGAAATTTCAGTATTACATACAAACATAAGACGGGTAGTTCGAACTTTGAAACTTCCTACAGTAACGTCAAGTTGGCCAGCATCCTATGAACCACGTGGTTTTGAGACAGTTAGAACGAAACGAAAAGAACGAATTTTTGTTCGGTCTAGAGTGACGTATGCCAATCGTGGTGGGTACATGATTTAAAGCTTTTCCAGCGTCCAACTTGGACATCACAACAGAGGGGCTGTAATGGTTGAAACGATGGAGCAGGAGGTGAAGAGCGTTGCTCTGTAGACTGGTATAGATTCGCTACAGAGGATGGAAAGCCATGCCCTTTGTCCCATAGTATGCTAGAATCCCTAGCGAGTGTTTGTTATATCCATGCCTGCCTGCGAAATTTCGGAATTATGAGGGTTGGTATCCGATACGAGCGCAAGGAAACGAGACATTTGAGAAGCTCGGGACGATCGAACCTTGTTCAACCGTTTGGTCTATCTAACTACTGTCTTTCACATGAGAGCATGGCACTGCTACTAATCTCATCACATTTTCAATGGTCACCCCCAACTTGGCCACCTTGCCCGGGCTTTCCTCTGCGTACTTACTTGGGCGCTATAAGACGCTAGTGTTTCGCCACCGTTTCCTCGGTTTCTGGTAACGGTGCTAATTCTCTTTTTCACACATGCTAGCATCTCCACGTCCTATAAGACTCGCTTCTTCTTAGGTACATATACACATTAAGTCGATTTCAAGCCTACGTCCAGTACTGTTGAACTCGTTTTAAACAAATCTTTTACGATCTTCGAAACCTGAACACTCCACGGGAAAAATTCCAAAAGAAAAATAATCAGATCTGACATACTTTTTACCTTATTTTGAAGGTTGCTTGCACTTCTCAACAGCTGCAATCCAATTGCATTTCCCATCC
>JAGVVM010014882.1:0-17228 GCA_019149425.1 Psidium friedrichsthalianum | reverse complement strand
GTTTAACATTTACATTTATATAACATTTTAAATATAATTTCTCCCTTTTCAAGCTTATTTTTATAACACAATTATCAATAGTCAATTAAAAATTTATTAATATGCATGTAATTAATTCATTTAGTACATAATTAATTAATAAAACATAATTAATTTTTTAAGATAAATTTTTCAAAATGACTGATTTCATTAAGATACAATTTCAATTAATAAAATTACTTAGTATATAATAAATAATTAATTTATTAAGAAAATTTTTTATTTAAATTTTTATAAATTATTCACATAATAAATAAATTCATTACATATATATTAATAAAATTTTCAATAAATATTCATGATTATGTAATTAAAATAAGTTTCAAAAGGAAAAAAAATTATCTTTGGAAATTTATATAAATATAAAATTACAAAAACATAAAAACATACAAATATTAAAAATTTTAGAAAGTTATATAAATATAAAATTATCAGAACAAAGAAAAAGTACGAAATTAAAAAAATTATATAAACATAACATTATAAAAAAATAAAAAGTACGAAATTAAAAAAATTATATAAAAATAAAATTATAAAAACAAATATAAAAATATAAAATTAAAAAAATTAAATTTAGAAAGTCATATAAATTTAAAACTATAAAAAAAATACGAAATTATTTATAAATTTATATAAACAAAAAAATTATAAAAATAAATAATAAAGATGAAATAAAAAATTATATAAATATCGAATTAAAAAAATAAAAAAATACGAATGCTATAAAAACAAGCTTCAGAAAGAAAAAAATTATATTTAGAAAGTTATATAATCAAAAAATTATATAAATAAATAAATAAAATAATAAATTTTAAAAAAAATTATTTCAATTAATTATTGATAATTATGTTATAAAAATAATTTTGAAAAGGAAAAAAATTATATTTGGAAAGTTATATAAATATAAAATTATAAAAAGCAAGTAAAATAGAAAATTAAAAAAATTATATAAATATGAAATTATCAAAACAAATAAAATACGAAATTATAAAGAAATACTAAAATAAAAAAAATACGAAATATTTCCTATTTTATTAATTTTTTTCATAATTCATATTTTTTAAATTTTATATTTATATATCCTCGTAAAATTTTTAATTCCTATTTTTAATTGTTTTTATAATTTTATAGTTATATAAATTTTTTTAAAATTTGGTGTTTTTCTATTTATTTTATAATTTTTTTATTATATAACTTTCTAATATGATTTTTTTTTCCTTTGAAACTTATTTTTATAACATAATTATCAATAATTAATTGAAAATTTTCTTAATATGTATGTGAGTAATGTAATTTATCTTAATAATTTATTATGTATTTACATACTAAATAAATTATATTAATTGTAAATTTTATCTTAATGAAATAAAATTCATATTCTTTATTAATATTTTTTTCTAATTTCGTATTTTTATTTGTTTTTATAATTTGATATATATATTTTTTTTAAATTTCCCATTCTTTTGTTTTTATAATTTTATATTTTATATAAATTTATAAATATTTTTTTTTCATTTGGATATTAATTGAAATAAAAAATTTAAATTTTAAATTTTTTATTTATTTTTATAATTTTTTTATTTATATAGCTTTCTAAATATGACTTTTTCCTTTTGAAGCTTGTTTTTATAGCATTCATATTTCTATTTTTTTATAATTTTATATATATAACTTTCAAAATTTTTTAAATTAATTATTTATTTACATAAATTATATTAATTGAAAATTTTATCTTAAAGAATTAGTCATTTTTGAAAAAAATTTATCTTAAAAATTTTATTATGTTTTATTAATTATTTACATACTAAATAAATAATTACATGCATATTGATAAAATTTTTAATTAATATTGATAATTGTGTTATAAAAATATGCTTGAGAAGGGATAAATTATATTTAATAATTTATACAGGTTCATGCGGCATTAATAATGGCGCGTGGACCCTAAATCGGTAAATATATATTTTTAAAACTTATTTTGGTAAATATGTTTTTTTAATCCTAAATTATAAAAAAAAAAAAAACAAGTTGACTTCAGTGATAGAAAAATTTACCTTCAATCAACTATCGACCTTGAACAAAAATTGATCTTTCCGCTCGAACGTTGGTATGAACAGCAACAAGATGATCCTCCAGGCAGTAGAGCTGAAATCATCAGGTAGTAGCTGAAAAACCGAATTGAGTGGTGATGAAAAAACAAGATAAATAGCAACAACAAAAGCATGAATGCTTACTTTGTACAGATATTGAAAAAATTCACGTGGATGCACAGGATGTCTGCACAAAGCAGACGTCTATTATGGACGCCTACACTGATGGATGCATCAGTGCAAGCGTCCATGTGGGCTGCGGGGGACGCCTTGCGTCCCCTGCAAGGACGCCTACACAGGCATCCCCACATGGATGCTCGCAAAGCAGGCGTCCCTTTTGGGGACACTTGTGAAGCGTCCCTGTGGACACCTATTTGCAGGCGTCCGACGCTTGCTTTATATATAAAACAAGCATCTGAAACGTCGTCATTTAGACTAGAGTATGCGTCCATAATAGACGCTTGGCCTGCGTTCGCGTATAATGTTCTGAGGAGAGTGGAGCGAAGTCAGATTAGACTAGAGTTTTAGTTGTTTCTTTTTGGTATTGTCTAGTAGGGCGTGGTGTTTTGAGCTATATATATATATATATATATATATATATCCTGATGTGTATAATTGTATATAGCCTTGCGGTGATGTTTGGATGGTAATCAGATGTTGGTTCGATATGTATATACATATATATATGGTTTGCATTTATCCATGAATAATATAGCAGGTCTCTCTATCTTTTCTGCATGAATGTATGTCAGGAGTAGTTACGCGTTTTTCGTTTGCGTTGGGTAGCCGTCATTTGGTCACAATCAGACCTGGGCGATCGCAGCCATTGGTCATTTGACGGAAGGAGAAAGTAGGACGGGATGTCGCGTGGCCGTAGGGTTTGGGGCATAATAGGTGGGCCACCTCACGGGCCCGTGAGGCACTGTTCCGCATGGGGCGTAGGCCACCTCACGGGCCCTGCAGCATTCTAACTGCCGCATGGACCCCGTTTACGTAATTACTTTTTTTTCCACCCTCTTTTGGTAAATCATTTTTTATTAAACCTAATTTGGAAAAAAAAAAACCCCCGCCTAAAGCTTTCTCTTGGTTCAAGAAGAACGTGAGAGGGAAAGCTCTATGGAAAAGCTCGTCTGACCGAGATAGAAAGAAGAGATATTGCAAAGGAAGTTCGCCCAAAAAAAGGAGTTGAGCGCAAAAGAAGGAGAGGAAGGGAAGCAGGTCTGGTGATGTCGCAGTCAAGTTGACAGGCAACTTCTTCATGGACAAGCTACTGTGGCTACGGGCATAGAAGCAATGAAGAAGAAAACAGAGGATGGGGCTGGCGCTGCACAAGGAGATCCATAAAAAAATTGTGAGGGTACAAAAAGGGACCAAGGGGTTCATGGTTCAAAAAGAAAGAGGTAAAAAAACAAAGAGAGAAGGGGAGAGACGTGAGGTTCTGGGTAGAGCACGAGAAAAAGAAAAGGAGGGGTTGGCAGCTAGCAAAAAGAGGAGACATCTCTCAAGCCTTAGAGATCGGTAGAGAGGAGTTGAAGCGAAATAAAGCAGAAGGAGCTGGTTCCAAGGAAAAAAGGGCGAGACCAAGAACGGAGAGAGAGAGAGAGAGACAACGGGGGGGCAGCTCTGCTGAAGGGAAAAAAATGCCACGAACATATGGGGTGAAGGAGTATCGGCTGGGTCTCCCTCACGTGGGGGGCCCAGCAACATTCTTTTGATTTTTTAAAAAGAAAAGTGGAGACAAGAGTAAGTAGAGAGTTAATGAGGGAGAGAAAAAGAAAAAGAAAGAGTGAGTAAATGAAGGTGGGAGTTGTCTTCGGTGGGATGAGAATGAGAAAAGAAAAGTGTGTGTGTGAGTTGTCTACACAAGAAGGAGAGTGAAAAGGAGAGAATTCACATAGGGCTTACATAGAGTCTGCGAGGGAGAAGAAGAGGAAGAGGAAGAATTTTGCAGTCCAAATTTGACGACCAAATATTGACAGAATTGGCGCAAATTTGGATATGTTGTTCATGAGGCCGAGATCTACGTGTTGATGGTTCTCATTTGTTGAGATTCTCCTCCGAATTCTCCAATCACGGTTAGGGTTTTCTTATCATTTGTGTATTATTTCACCTTTGTGGTGATGAAATATTCTTGTAATGTTGATGTAGAGCCTCTAGTGTGTGATTAGAGATATAAACCCTTTTGTATACCTGCTATTCTTGGTGATTAGTGGAGGATTTTGGGTCGTTCGTGGTTTTTCCCGTTTGGGGTTTTCCACGTAAATCTTGGTGTGTTATTTTTATCATTCCGCATGAGGATATTTGACTGGATATAATTGTTGGTTGTTGCTGGATTAAGTCGGTAAAATTAGGAGAATATTTTTTTATCATGGATTGGCTAAATTAGAGGCGAAGTGCTGCCCGATTTTCCCCAACAAGGAGAGAACACTTCCAGGGGAGTTCTCAGCTTCGCGTAGCAGTCCAGACCTGATGGAGCCACTACCCAACATCAAGGATTTACTGTAGCCGTGATCTAGCTTCACAGAAGCGACGCAAGCTACTACTCTCCTGAGATCCTCCTCCAGCGCTGTCTTTCCCTGCCGAGACGACACCCCACTACGACATGTTCTTCTTTGGGCCATAACTGGCGATCCAAAGCAGATAAATAAGTCTCAGAACCTTCTTTATGCTTGTTGTGGTTGAAAAGAGAAGTTTGAATGGCCAAAAAATGCGAGAAAATGAGCAGCCGGAATCTGGAGGTTCTCGCCAGAGTTTGAGTGTGGGCCGGGACCGTAGACGGTCGTTAGAGATTTTGATCACGGCGGTGGCCGACGTTGGTCGAAGGTGGCGTAGCCGGAGCTCTCAGTGAAGCTCCCATGGCGTCCCCTGTGAAGAAGATGTCGCGAGAGCGGTAGAACTCACGTGAAGAGGTGGTGAGTTTGGGTGTAGGCTGAGCGAATGTGGGCTTAGATTTGTTTGTTGGTTTAATTGGCGATGGGCCTACAGGTGAGGTCAGGCCCGCTTGGGTTCCTCTTTCTAGGACCAGATCAGGTCCGAGGGCCTCATTAGCGTCCCGTCCAGCTCGGGTTGGTTGATCCACCCGGATCACTTTTTTATTATTATTAAAATAATGCAAATAATTAATAATAATAAATATTTAAAAACCCGAAAAAATAATAAAATTCATAAAAATTATAGAAAATCACAAAAATAGGAAATGGTTAGAGTGACCTTATTTTCCTAGTTTTGACCTTAGATTCTTTCAGAAAACGATGATTTTCCCCCTTTTGAGTAGGTTGTCCCAAATTGAAATCAAACCTTAATTGAACATTTTTCTAAGCTCTTAGAGCTCTACTAGGGTTATATATGCATTTTATCCCTGCCATTGGCTCCTTAATTGCACACATTACATGCTTTGATTATGATTGATAAGATAGACTCACATCTGCACGAACACTTTAGAAAAACACTCAATCTTGATACCGAAAGGGCATTGGTGAAAACACCTACGTAACCAAGTCCTTGGAACCTTAATCTCTGATTGCGTAGGCGACTGTTTTTCCATTTACACTTTACACATACCACCCAATCATACTAAGATCGAATTTGATATAACCTGCCGCGATTTGGTATGGGTCTAAGAGGGTTTGAGCTAAGTTTGCTCTGAAGGCTTAGTAATCCATTAGTCCAATGAATTTTTCGAGATCGGGTCACGACACAAAAGCAATTGTCATCCACACATCTAGCGGGTTGGACGTTGACGTATGAATTTCCTGCCAAACATTTGAAGTCCTTCGTATAAAATAAAAAATAAAATAAAAATTGTGTAACGAGTGACTTTTAGCACAAGACACAAGTGACTATGGAGCAGCAACGTCTAAATTGGCTAACGACAAACTTCGTGTCAAGTTGAATTGGAATTGCAACACGGGATACTCTCAAGTTTTACAAAATTTGGATCTTGAATCCAAAAGAAACACGGCATGGTCGAATTGCGTACTAGTGAAAGTCTTTCGCAATTAAAACTTGTTTAATTGTTTTGAAGAAGCCTACATCTTTCTAGAGGGAGCAGCAGCTAAAAAGAATGGGACCTAATTCCCACTTCGTGTTTTGCTGTCGAATTGATCTTCTAAACATTTTAGAAAATGCAGCAGATTCTGCGTTCAAATTACAGCGTTACCAAGCCATGGGGCCATGCCCGCTACGGTGATTGCAGCCTTACTCAACGCGCGTTGACAAGGCAATTTTGCGTGCCTTTGTGAAGAGTAGGAAGATTAAGACATTCCATGTTATCAAAATGTGTCATCTTTTTTTTTTTTTCCTTTTTTTATAACAAGGACATCTTAATGAAAAGAGTGTTTGTCAAATGATGCCCTTACCCAGCGTGTTCCTAAATTGTAAGTCGTCGTAAATCAATTCCCCCTCCCCCCCTTCTTTTTTTTTTTTTTTTATGGTGGCATACAGAATATTTCACCAAAAAGACGGATTTTGAATTTTCGCGAAAAGGGAACCGGTGTTGATTTTGTATAGAAAAACGTATGACTTTTACTAATGCAACATGCGAATGCTGGTACATAAAGTGCGGAACAATAAATTTGCAAGAATGAATTGACAAAAAAATATTTTGTGGGATAATCGTATCCCACTAACATCAACTACAAATAAGTAATTACATTTTAACTACAGTTACTACTATACGTGCTTTTGAGGTATTAGATACATTTTTCCGTATCTTGACCATCGTTATCCACAAAAGAGGTTGCAATTTTCAAGATCATTTGAATAGCCAACCTTTTGAGCCAAAAAAAAAGAAAAAACCCGCAATAGCCAACCTTCATTTTGGCACCAATAGCATTACTAACATAATAATCAATGTTGCTCCAACTAAAATCGACACTCTCCTCGTCCTTCAACACTTACTGCAATTCTGAGTTAACGGGTCGATAACTTCCATCGATTGTTGACACTCTTCCTCGGAAGTTCTCTTCGTGTTGGCTACTCACTCCTATAAGATAATCTTCAGGTCGATCATCTCATTTGTTGGTCTTTGATACCTACATTTTAATTTATCTTTTTTCATTTATGTTACATAAAAATGAGAATTAATTCTCATCAAAAATATTTTTTTCATGTGTGGCATAATTCATTTTCATGCATTGCAGTTGCATTATTTGGAATGGCGATGCTAGGGAATTAGAACTTAAATTGACAGGGGATTGGACCCAAGCATACTGCAAAATTTGGCTAAGGTTAGGAGAAATGTGCCAAAAATTTGATGGGAATCTGGCCCTAAGTTGAGCTTAATTCAGTCCACTAAATTTTAATCATGAAAAAGGCCTTTTTTAAGTTTATTAACCGAAAAAAGGTAAAGTTTAAGCCTGCATTATCTGAGTTTGATCTAGATTTTGACTATATAAATACCTTCATGTCACATAACGGGAGGACTAAAAAATTGCATATACGATCACATTGAGGAGACGGCAGAATTCTGGCAATTCTCACACATTCACAACACACTATCAAAAAAGGGAGAGATGAAGAAAGATCTTCCTTGTGGAGGCATCATACGGAGGGTTCTCGGAGGAATTCTTGATCACGTACCCAACCTCAGGCGTCCTGCAGCAGTCCTGCGACTTCATGAAGTGGATCACAATTCTGATCGTGCAACGTCCATCTCGTTGCCGCATCTTCGGCCGCATATGGTAACGCTCCAAAAAAAACATATTCTATTCTCAAAATATTCCGAAAACACTTTAGAAATAGAAATGCCTATGATAAAAAAAATATTCCAAAGTATTACAGGGATACTTCTAACAAATAAAAACACTTTTGGAGCAGAAACTAAAAACATAAAAACTTACTTTTGTGTTCCCAGAATAATTTTTAGAAACACATTTGGAATATTTTTTAGAAATAATTGGAAACACTTTCTTGAAAGTAATTAAAAAATAAAAAATAATTAAAGAATAAAAATAATAATGTTTTCAGAAAAATAAAATAATTAAAAATTCAAATAAAAAAAATAAAAATTAAAAATTAAAGAAATAAATTAAAAAATAAAATAATTAAAAATAAAAAATTCGAAATAATAAAAATTAATTGAGAAATTGAATCATTTACAAAGGTTTTTTTTTTTTACTAAATGACGTCAAAGTTACATCCAAATGCACATTTTAATTACAGTTTATCAAATAGTATTTGCATTTTATAAACCCCTTTAGTTTAAAGGTATTTGCATTTTTCCAAAGGCATTTGCTCAAAATTGAACAAATAGGCCCGATTTATAATGAGTAATGACACTACTAATAAATAGTTATTAGTTACATTAGTTATATATTTAGGTCTCCATCAAAATCCTACAAATAAAATGGCATGGTACCACAATATGCTTGAATTCCATGACTTTGTATTTTTTAGTTATGTAATCATATTTTATCTATTTGGAAACATCTATGTATGACTCATAATTGTAATTTTTTCTATCTATGGAAGACATATTGAAATATGTATGTCTCATAGATAGAAAAAATTACAATTATGAGCATACATAGATGTTTCCAAATAGATAAAAATATGATTACATAACTAAAAAATACAAAGTCATGGAATTCCAAGCATATTGTGGTACCATGCCATTTTATTTGTAGGATTTTGATGGAGACCTAAATATATAACTAATGTAACTAATAACTTATTTATTAGTAGTGTCATTACTCATTATAAATCGGGCCTATTTGGTTCAATTTTGAGCAAATGCCTTTGGAAAAATGCAAATACCTTTAAACTAAAGGGGTTTATTAAAATGCAAATACTATTTGATAAACTGTAATTAAAATGTGCATTTGGATGTAACTTTGACGTCATTTAGTAAAAAAAAAAAACCCTTTGTAAATGATTCAATTTCTCAATTAATTTTTATTATTTCGAATTTTTTATTTTTAATTATTTTATTTTTTAATTTATTTCTTTAATTTTAATTTTATTTTTTTTATTTGAATTTTTAATTATTTTATTTTTCTGAAAACATTATTATTTTTATTCTTTAATTATTTTTATTTTTAATTACTTTCAAGAAAGTGTTCCCAATTATTTCTAAAAAATATTCCAAATGTGTTTCTAAAAATTATTCTGGGAACACAAAAGTAAGTTTTTATGTTTTTAGTTTCTGCTCCAAAAGTGTTTTTATTTGTTAGAAGTATCCCTGTAATACTTTGGGAATATTTTTTTTTATCATAGGCATTTCTATTTCTAAAGTGTTTTCGGAATATTTTGAGAATAGAAATATGTTTTTTTGGAGCGTTACCATATGCGGCCGAAGATGCGGCAACGAGATGGACGTTGCACGATCAGAATTGTGATCCACTTCATGAAGTCGCAGGACTGCTGCAGGACGCCTGAGGTTGGGTACGTGATCAAGAATTCCTCCGAGAACCCTCCGTATGATGCCTCCACAAGGAAGATCCTTTCTTCATCTCTCCCTTTTTTGATAGTGTGTTGTGAATGTGTGAGAATTGCCAGAATTCTGCCGTCTCCTCAATGTGATCGTATATGCAATTTTTTAGTGGCCCTCCTCCCGTTATGTGACATGAAGGTATTTATATAGTCAAAATCTAGATCAAACTCAGATAATGCAGGCTTAAACTTTACCTTTTTTCGGTTAATAAACTTAAAAAAGGCCTTTTTCATGATTAAAATTTAGTGGACTGAATTAAGCTCAACTTAGGGCCAGATTCCCATCAAATTTTTGGCACATTTCTCCTAACCTTAGCCAAATTTTGCAGTATGCTTGGGTCCAATCCCCTGTCAATTTAAGTTCTAATTCCCTAGCATCGCCATTCCAAATAATGCAACTGCAATGCATGAAAATGAATTATGCCACACATGAAAAAAATATTTTTGATGAGAATTAATTCTCATTTTTATGTAACATAAATGAAAAAAGATAAATTAAAATGTAGGTATCAAAGACCAACAAATGAGATGATCGACCTGAAGATTATCTTATAGGAGTGAGTAGCCAACACGAAGAGAACTTCCGAGGAAGAGTGTCAACAATCGATGGAAGTTATCGACCCGTTAACTCAGAATTGCAGTAAGTGTTGAAGGACGAGGAGAGTGTCGATTTTAGTTGGAGCAACATTGATTATTATGTTAGTAATGCTATGGTGCCAAAATGAAGGTTGGCTATTGCGGGTTTTTTCTTTTTTTTTGGCTCAAAAGGTTGGCTATTCAAATGATCTTGAAAATTGCAACCTCTTTTGTGGATAACGATGGTCAAGATACGGAAAATGTATCTAATACCTCAAAAGCACGTATAGTAGTAACTGTAGTTAAAATGTAATTACTTATTTGTAGTTGATGTTAGTGGGATACGATTATCCCACAAAATATTTTTTTGTCAATTCATTCTTGCAAATTTATTGTTCCGCACTTTATGTACCAGCATTCGCATGTTGCATTAGTAAAAGTCATACGTTTTTCTATACAAAATCAACACCGGTTTCCTTTTCGCGAAAATTCAAAATCCGTCTTTTTGGTGAAATATTCTGTATGCCACCATAAAAAAAAAAAAAAAAGAAGGGGGGGAGGGGGAATTGATTTACGACGACTTACAATTTAGGAACACGCTGGGTAAGGGCATCATTTGACAAACACTCTTTTCATTAAGATGTCCTTGTTATAAAAAAAGGAAAAAAAAAAAAAGATGACACATTTTGATAACATGGAATGTCTTAATCTTCCTACTCTTCACAAAGGCACGCAAATTGCCTTGTCAACGCGCGTTGAGTAAGGCTGCAATCACCGGTAGCGGGCATGGCCCCATGGCTTGGTAACGCTGTAATTTGAACGCAGAATCTGCTGCATTTTCTAAAATGTTTAGAAGATCAATTCGACAGCAAAACACGAAGTGGGAATTAGGTCCCATTCTTTTTAGCTGCTGCTCCCTCTAGAAAGATGTAGGCTTCTTCAAAACAATTAAACAAGTTTTAATTGCGAAAGACTTTCACTAGTACGCAATTCGACCATGCCGTGTTTCTTTTGGATTCAAGATCCAAATTTTGTAAAACTTGAGAGTATCCCGTGTTGCAATTCCAATTCAACTTGACACGAAGTTTGTCGTTAGCCAATTTAGACGTTGCTGCTCCATAGTCACTTGTGTCTTGTGCTAAAAGTCACTCGTTACACAATTTTTATTTTATTTTTTATTTTATACGAAGGACTTCAAATGTTTGGCAGGAAATTCATACGTCAACGTCCAACCCGCTAGATGTGTGGATGACAATTGCTTTTGTGTCGTGACCCGATCTCGAAAAATTCATTGGACTAATGGATTACTAAGCCTTCAGAGCAAACTTAGCTCAAACCCTCTTAGACCCATACCAAATCGCGGCAGGTTATATCAAATTCGATCTTAGTATGATTGGGTGGTATGTGTAAAGTGTAAATGGAAAAACAGTCGCCTACGCAATCAGAGATTAAGGTTCCAAGGACTTGGTTACGTAGGTGTTTTCACCAATGCCCTTTCGGTATCAAGATTGAGTGTTTTTTAAAGTGTTCGTGCAGATGTGAGTCTATCTTATCAATCATAATCAAAGCATGTAATGTGTGCAATTAAGGAGCCAATGGCAGGGATAAAATGCATATATAACCCTAGTAGAGCTCTAAGAGCTTAGAAAAATGTTCAATTAAGGTTTGATTTCAATTTGGGACAACCTACTCAAAAGGGGAAAAATCATCGTTTTCTGAAAGAATCTAAGGTCAAAACTAGGAAAATAAGGTCACTCTAACCATTTCCTATTTTTGTGATTTTCTATAATTTTTATGAATTTTATTATTTTTTCGGGTTTTTAAATATTTATTATTATTAATTATTTGCATTATTTTAATAATAATAAAAAAGTGATCCGGGTGGATCAACCAACCCGAGCTGGACGGGACGCTAATGAGGCCCTCGGACCTGATCTGGTCCTAGAAAGAGGAACCCAAGCGGGCCTGACCTCACCTGTAGCCCATCGCCAATTAAACCAACAAACAAATCTAAGCCCACAATTCGCTCAGCCTACACCCAAACTCACCACCTCTTCACGTGAGTTCTACCGCTCTCGCGACATCTTCTTCACAGGGGACGCCATGGGAGCTTCACTGAGAGCTCCGGCTACGCCACCTTCGACCAACGTCGGCCACCGCCGTGATCAAAATCTCTAACGACCGTCTACGGTCCCGGCCCACACTCAAACTCTGGCGAGAACCTCCAGATTCCGGCTGCTCATTTTCTCGCATTTTTTGGCCATTCAAACTTCTCTTTTCAACCACAACAAGCATAAAGAAGGTTCTGAGACTTATTTATCTGCTTTGGATCGCCAGTTATGGCCCAAAGAAGAACATGTCGTAGTGGGGTGTCGTCTCGGCAGGAAAGACAGCGCTGGAGGAGGATCTCAGGAGAGTAGTAGCTTGCGTCGGCTTCTGTGAAGCTAGATCACGGCTACAGTAAATCCTTGATGTTGGGTAGTGGCTCCATCAGGTCTGGACTGCTACGCGAAGCTGAGAACTCCCCTGGAAGTGTTCTCTCCTTGTTGGGGAAAATCGGGCAGCACTTCGCCTCTAATTTAGCCAATCCATGATAAAAAAAATATTCTCCTAATTTTACCGACTTAATCCAGCAACAACCAACAATTATATCCAGTCAAATATCCTCATGCGGAATGATAAAATAACACACCAAGATTTACGTGGAAAACCCCAAACGGGAAAACCACGAACGACCCAAAATCCTCCACTAATCACCAAGAATAGCAGGTATACAAAAGGGTTTATATCTCTAATCACACACTAGAGGCTCTACATCAACATTACAAGAATATTTCATCACCACAAAGGTGAAATAATACACAAATGATAAGAAAACCCTAACCGTGATTGGAGAATTCGGAGGAGAATCTCAACAAATGAGAACCATCAACACGTAGATCTCGGCCTCATGAACAACATATCCAAATTTGCGCCAATTCTGTCAATATTTGGTCGTCAAATTTGGACTGCAAAATTCTTCCTCTTCCTCTTCTTCTCCCTCGCAGACTCTATGTAAGCCCTATGTGAATTCTCTCCTTTTCACTCTCCTTCTTGTGTAGACAACTCACACACACACTTTTCTTTTCTCATTCTCATCCCACCGAAGACAACTCCCACCTTCATTTACTCACTCTTTCTTTTTCTTTTTCTCTCCCTCATTAACTCTCTACTTACTCTTGTCTCCACTTTTCTTTTTAAAAAATCAAAAGAATGTTGCTGGGCCCCCCACGTGAGGGAGACCCAGCCGATACTCCTTCACCCATATGTTCGTGGCATTTTTTTCCCTTCAGCAGAGCTGCCCCCCCGTTGTCTCTCTCTCTCTCTCTCCGTTCTTGGTCTCGCCCTTTTTTCCTTGGAACCAGCTCCTTCTGCTTTATTTCGCTTCAACTCCTCTCTACCGATCTCTAAGGCTTGAGAGATGTCTCCTCTTTTTGCTAGCTGCCAACCCCTCCTTTTCTTTTTCTCGTGCTCTACCCAGAACCTCACGTCTCTCCCCTTCTCTCTTTGTTTTTTTACCTCTTTCTTTTTGAACCATGAACCCCTTGGTCCCTTTTTGTACCCTCACAATTTTTTTATGGATCTCCTTGTGCAGCGCCAGCCCCATCCTCTGTTTTCTTCTTCATTGCTTCTATGCCCGTAGCCACAGTAGCTTGTCCATGAAGAAGTTGCCTGTCAACTTGACTGCGACATCACCAGACCTGCTTCCCTTCCTCTCCTTCTTTTGCGCTCAACTCCTTTTTTTGGGCGAACTTCCTTTGCAATATCTCTTCTTTCTATCTCGGTCAGACGAGCTTTTCCATAGAGCTTTCCCTCTCACGTTCTTCTTGAACCAAGAGAAAGCTTTAGGCGGGGGTTTTTTTTTTTCCAAATTAGGTTTAATAAAAAATGATTTACCAAAAGAGGTGGAAAAAAAAGTAATTACGTAAACGGGGTCCATGCGGCAGTTAGAATGCTGCAGGGCCCGTGAGGTGGCCTACGCCCCATGCGGAACAGTGCCTCACGGGCCCGTGAGGTGGCCCACCTATTATGCCCCAAACCCTACGGCCACGCGACATCCCGTCCTACTTTCTCCTTCCGTCAAATGACCAATGGCTGCGATCGCCCAGGTCTGATTGTGACCAAATGACGGCTACCCAACGCAAACGAAAAACGCGTAACTACTCCTGACATACATTCATGCAGAAAAGATAGAGAGACCTGCTATATTATTCATGGATAAATGCAAACCATATATATATGTATATACATATCGAACCAACATCTGATTACCATCCAAACATCACCGCAAGGCTATATACAATTATACACATCAGGATATATATATATATATATATATATATATAGCTCAAAACACCACGCCCTACTAGACAATACCAAAAAGAAACAACTAAAACTCTAGTCTAATCTGACTTCGCTCCACTCTCCTCAGAACATTATACGCGAACGCAGGCCAAGCGTCTATTATGGACGCATACTCTAGTCTAAATGACGACGTTTCAGATGCTTGTTTTATATATAAAGCAAGCGTCGGACGCCTGCAAATAGGTGTCCACAGGGACGCTTCACAAGTGTCCCCAAAAGGGACGCCTGCTTTGCGAGCATCCATGTGGGGATGCCTGTGTAGGCGTCCTTGCAGGGGACGCAAGGCGTCCCCCGCAGCCCACATGGACGCTTGCACTGATGCATCCATCAGTGTAGGCGTCCATAATAGACGTCTGCTTTGTGCAGACATCCTGTGCATCCACGTGAATTTTTTCAATATCTGTACAAAGTAAGCATTCATGCTTTTGTTGTTGCTATTATCTTGTTTTTTCATCACCACTCAATTCGTTTTTCAGCTACTACCTGATGATTTCAGCTCTACTGCCTGGAGGATCATCTTGTTGCTGTTCATACCAACGTTCGAGCGGAAAGATCAAGTTTTGTTCAAGGTCGATAGTTGATTGAAGGTAAATTTTTCTATCACTGAAGTCAACTTGTTTTTTTTTTTTATAATTTAGGATTAAAAAAACATATTTACCCAAAATAAGTTTTAAAAATATATATTTACCGATTTAGGGTCCACGCGCCATTATTAATGCCGCATGAACCTGTATAAATTATTAAATATAATTTATCCCTTCTCAAGCATATTTTTATAACACAATTATCAATATTAATTAAAAATTTTATCAATATGCATGTAATTATTTATTTAGTATGTAAATAATTAATAAAACATAATAAAATTTTAAGATAAGATAAATTTTTTCAAAAATGACTAATTCTTTAAGATAAAATTTTCAATTAATATTAATTTATGTAAATAAATAATTAATTTAAAAAATTTTGAAAGTTATATATATAAAATTATAAAAAAAATAGAAAATATGAATGCTATAAAAACAAGCTTCAAAAGGAAAAAGTCATATTTAGAAAGCTATATAAATAAAAAATTATAAAAATAAATAAAAAATTTAAAATTTAAAATTTTTATTTCAATTAATATCCAAATGAAAAAAAAATATTTATAAATTTATATAAATATAAAATTATAAAAACAAAAAGAATGGGAAATTTAAAAAAAATATATATATCAAATTATAAAAACAAATAAAAATACGAAATTAGAAAAAAATATTAATAAAGAATATGAAATTTTATTTCATTAAGATAAAATTTACAATTAATATAATTTATTTAGTATGTAAATACATAATAAATTTATTAAGATAAATTACATTACTCACATACATATTAAGAAAATTTTCAATTAATTATTGATAATTATGTTATAAAAATAAGTTTCAAAGGAAAAAAAAATCATATTTAGAAAGTTATATAATAAAAAAAATTATAAAATAAATAGAAAAACACCAAATTTTAAAAAAATTTATATAACTATAAAATTATAAAAACAATTAAAAATAGGAATTAAAAATTTACGAGGATATATAAATATAAAATTTAAAAAATATGAAATATGAAAAAAATTAATAAAAATAGGAAATATTTCGTATTTTTTTTATTATAGTATTTCTTTATAATTCGTATTTTATTTGTTTTGATAATTTCATATTTATATAATTTTTTTAATTTTCTATTTTACTTGCTTTTTATAATTTTATATTTATATAACTTTCAAATATAATTTTTTTCCTTTTCAAAATTATTTTTATAACATAATTATCAATAATTAATGAAATAATTTTTTTTAAAATTTATTATTTTATTTATTTATTTATATAATTTTTTGATATATAACTTTCTAAATATAATTTTTTTCTTTCTGAAGCTTGTTTTTATAGCATTCGTATTTTTTTATTTTTTTAATTCGATATTTATATAATTTTGTATTTCATCTTTATTATTTATTTTTATAATTTTTTTGTTTATATAAATTTATAAATAATTTCGTATTTTTTTTATAGTTTTAAATTTATATGACTTTCTAAATTTAATTTTTTTAATTTTATATTTTTATATTTGTTTTTATAATTTTATTTTTATATAATTTTTTTAATTTCGTACTTTTTATTTTTTATAATGTTATGTTTATATAATTTTTTTAATTTCGTACTTTTTCTTTGTTCTGATAATTTTATATTTATATAACTTTCTAAAATTTTTAAATTTTGTATGTTTTTATTTGTTTTTGTAATTTTATATTTATATAAATTTCCAAAGATAATTTTTTTTCCTTTTGAAACTTATTTTAATTACATAATCATGAATATTTAATTGAAAATTTATTAATATATATGTAATGAATTTATTTATTATGTGAATAATTTATAAAAATTTAAATAAAAAATTTTCTTAATAAATTAATTATTTATTATATACTAAGTAAATTTTATTAATTGAAAATTGTATCTTAATGAAATCAGTCATTTTTGAAAAATTTATCTTAAAAAATTAATTATGTTTTATTAATTAATTATGTACTAAATGAATTAATTACATGCATATTAATAAATTTTTAATTGACTATTGATAATTGTGTTATAAAAATAAGCTTGAAAAGGGAGAAATTATATTTAAAATGTTATATAAATGTAAATTTTAAAC
>JAGVVM010014878.1:0-11268 GCA_019149425.1 Psidium friedrichsthalianum | reverse complement strand
TTGCTTTAATTTTATCACCAATCTAGGGCGAATTTCCTTGCTTACTATTTGTGTGGGGCGAATCCTTATCTTAATTGTACCTAGTGCTCAACAATATCGCCTTGACTGTAATCCCTGGCATCTCTGTGATAATCCCAAGCAAAACGGTCTTTGTACTTGTTGACCAGTCTATACCAAATCACTACTCTGGCCCCCTTAGCAGATGTCACTTATAAATCGGGGCCTCATACGCTTACCTTCTCCAATTTTACCCTCGATCAAAGGATCTTCATGGTTTCTATGGACATAGTAACTTCCTCTTTGGGCGATTGGTGATTCTCCCATTCTTTAATATCAGTCCGATGCCATTTGATCTTGTTGGTTTTACTTCGGCCAAGTACTGTCAAATCCTCTCTTCAGTTTCTCGTAATGATGTATTGTTCTTCCATAAAGGTCCTTCAGTTCTTGAGGTGGCCGAAGCTTAGACTTGGGGATCTATTTATTTCTCTTCCCCTTAACGAAGCGCAAAATGCATAAGAACCGTTGATCGGTCTCAGGAATCTCTAGAACTCTGTTTCCGTCACCGTATCTTCATCCTCTGGTTGAATCTTCGATCCAGCCTTATCGAGATATTTCTTGTCTGCCTTACATATTCTACTTTTTCTCTGTTCCAAAAGCCACATCTAGTGTAATGTAGATGGCACACAATTTATTGGCAGTTGACTCCACTCTCTTCTTAAACAACAATGTATGCACCTCGAGTCAATCACGGAAGAATTATAGTCCTTGATGTCTTCAAGACCCAACAGTCAGAACTTGCTACACCAATTGCTCTCCTTAACACTTGTTACCCAATGGGTCTGCCAAGAAAATCAGATAATTGCACGTTGGACGGCATGATCTCATCGTATTTTTCTACCCAGCTTTCTGAGGTATCCATATGACATCAAATTCAGAGTAGCCATACACATTTACGAATATCTTGTTAACGGGGTCGTCCATCTATTTTACCAGATATGAGCAATGACTTCAAGTGTTTGGCCCCTCTCAATCGGGACTTTTCCTCAACTCCATCACCCCATTCTCAAAAAATTGGAGTTTAGCACATAGTTACTTCATTTTCAGAAATATTTCATAGATCTTCCTCCACTGTTAACAAACATCCCAATTCAGGTGGGAGTCTCGCGTTTACCATCCCGATTCTTATTGGATGGTTACGCTCTTTTGGCATCTTAGACTTCCTTTCGTAATTCGGTTAGCTCATTGTCTTCAACCTTCAGTGATCTTGATTGAAACCATGCTCATGTCTTGGGGCAAGTGCCACTGTAAACTCCCCAAAATCTATTGTTCGTTGTTCTTCCCGAACCTCCTTTCTTTTCATCAACCCTTGCCTTGAACTTTCTCCTTGCTGACTCGAAATGAGAGTCTCTTTTGTCTCATTTTTCTCTATTTTAGCATTGCTACGTTTCTAGACCCAGTTTCTTCTATCATATTTTGGTGTAATTCTTCTTTCCCAACTCTGCTCAAAATTCCTTTGCCTGCTCTTCCTTCTTTGATCTCGTCTCTTGATGGCTCGGTAAGATGCCTAGCCAGGTGGTTTGGCTTCTTTCCATTTTCCTTCGGGAAGATCATGAGGAACTTTGAAGGTCTTCTTCTTTTGAACCCCTTGTGAGGTGGAGTTCAATGGAGGATCATCAAATTCGTCCCCCCAGCCAGACGGTTCAATCGGCAATGATGGCTGTTTAGCGTAATCTGGTTTCCCATAATACACCACATATTCGAACTTACCGCTAGATTCTCCAAGGAGACCTACCTCTGGATCTCCTTCTTTGTAACGCTGCCATAGACTCTTCTTCTTTACTAGTTTATTTGGAGCTTTACCATTCTCACCAACTTGATTGTTAGTCTGACCAACCTTAATTTTCCTATCCTGTGGTACTTCAGGACTACCCTCCTTCTCAACTTTTTCCAAAATGGGAAGTGATTGATCATCAAACTCATCCCCTAACCAGATGGTTCAATGGGCAATGATGGTTGCGTGAGGTAGTCTGGCTTTCTATAAGACACAACATAATCATATCTACCACTTGGTTCTCCGAGAAGACCTACCTTGGATCTCCTTCCTTATAACACTACCATAAACTTTTCTTCTTGGCTGGCTTACTTGCAGTTCTACTGCCTTCATTAATTCGGGAACCCGCTTGACCGTCCTCTAATTTCCGAACTTGTTGATTATAGTGCTCTTTCTGACGCTCATAGCGTGCCAACTCACGCCAATCTTCCAATTTCAATTGCTCACATGGCCTGTCCTTCTCATGCTCTTGGGAAGGAAGGTTGGGAACCACAATCTCAGACTTGATTTGGCTCAATCGTGTTTCCTTTTCAGGTTCTTGAAAGGAATCTCGTGTCCGGATAGGATCTTCCAGTGCTGTTGCTCCAAGTCTTCGTCGTGCCTCGTCTTCCTTTCGGGAATAGAATCTACTTTGGTATCCTCCCCTAGTTCCTCAATCGAAATAACTTGAGAACCCAGCTCCGTGACCCGTTTGTAGTTAGAATTCCTTAGAGCATTAGAGCTCGCTTGATATCTCCCTCTAGTTCCGCGGACTGAATGACTTGTGGACCTAGTATCATAACCACCTTGGGGTCTGAGACTTTCCCGAATGAAAGAACCTGATCGGTATCTTCCTCTTGCTCCTCGAACAAACCGGTACTCCAAATGATGCTGGTCTTGATGATTCAGGTCCTGGTGGCAACGAGAGCATACATCATCGGTTTGATGACCCGACGGAGTATGAACATTCACCATTCTCGTCATCTTAGGAAAAGGGTCTGCATCAACCTCCATAGGTACCTTCCCTTTGTATTCGGCGAATTTGATTTTGCCTTGCCGAATCATCTCTTTTATTGTCTTTCTAAAGACAATGCAATTCACCGTGTTATGACTAGTCGAATGATGCCACTTGCAATATCTCTTGTCTACCAATTCTTCCTTGGACGGGATGTTCTGTCCTTCAGCAAATTTTATCATCCTATCTTTCAACAACAGATCGAATATTTCATCTAACTTGTATATGTCAAACGAGTAGCTGTTTGACTCTTTTGCTTTTACTTTTGCAAACTCCTTTACCTTTGCCGGTTTAAGAGCTGGGCATACATATGATTTGTCCAATACCATTGTAGCCACTGCTATCTCCTTTTCTTCTTCCTCTTCTATCAAGTTCTCCATTTCGGGATTACTTGTTGTTGACACCTAATTTTTAATCACTTTTTCTTTTTTAAAATCAATAGAAAATCCACAAAAATTCATAAAATTGAAAAATCAACTTTGGGGACCTTGGCCAAGCCTAGGGAACCAATTTTGACCAAAAAATAATTTTTCATATTTTTTGCATTTTTTGAATATTTTCCAGAAAATAAAAAAATATTTGAAATTTCATAAAAAAATGGCATCTGATCCACAAAAATATGAAAAAATAGTCAGTAATTTTCTTTTAATTTTCTCTTCATTTTGGCCAAAGAAAATTTGCAAAAATTAAGCTGAAATCGAGAATTACCTTGTTAATCTCATTTTTAGATTAATTGAAAAAAATCGAAAAATTGAAAAAAAAAATTGTAGAAAATTCATCTTAGCTTTGTAATTTTCAAGTTTTGCATTTCTGGAGTCATGACATTGTCTTCTAACATATCATATTGCATCTTGGTCCAATTGCTTTCAAAAAGGAATTCGTCTAATCAAGCGTGCAATTGGGTGTACATTGGAGCGAAATAGACAAGTCGTACCGCTTGGTTAAGCTCCTGATCCTCGCATACATAATGACTTTGTGAATTTGGCCAATCAATTGCATTCTTCTCATGATGGCCATGCTCGTCTATGTTTGACTCATGATGAACCTCTTTCTCACTTGATATATGCTGTGGCCAATTTCATCTTGGTACCGTCAATTTTTTGAGCCATGTGGATCGACTCAACTCACAGCAATGCCTTACGATTCTATACTTGTGGTTCGCAAAACTGGAGATCTTTATGATGCAATATTTGACATTGATCATGATAAGGAGAGACAACCTGGCCGGGGAATTTCTGAGGGACCTTGAAAAAAAAAAAGCTGTGCAATCAAATCAAGGCTGAAGAAAAATTGCGAGTGATGTACGGGAAGAAATGTAGGGAGCCGAACCACCTGAGCAACAAAAGTGTCGATGCCGGGGAAATCGACGCAACTCGGGCAATGATCTAGGTATTGTCCATAAAACTGCAGATTGCGATTCATGTCATTCACAAGATCTCGTTCAAAGGGAGCAAGCTCATGGACGATGAGCTCTGGCCTTGGATCCACCAGCTCGTTCATGGACAGTTAGAGATGTGGAAGTCTATGGAAATACGTAACAGAGCAGCCTGTAATCACCTCATTCCAAGAATGACCGATTATTCTGCCAATTAATTTCGGTGATAGTGATAACAAGGCACAATTTGTCGGCAAGTAAAGAAACATCAGTGGAGGGCATTTGGTGAGTTCCAGAAAAAGCAAGAAGAAAGGAGAAAAGGCACTCATGATCATCCACTAACGTGAGTTAGTGGAGGGCGACATGATAATGAGAATAAAAGAAAGAGATGTTCCAAGTTTGACCAAAAAGGGACAGCAAGCGGACAATGCAGGGGGCATTCCGAACGGGGAAAAAAAAAACCTTGGCCTCTCTCTCTCCCTGGAAGAGATAGCACTCCCACCGCCGTCGTTTTTGGGCATTCCAGTCGCTTTCGTAGATGCATGCGCGGTCACAAGGCTAAGAGTCCTCGCCGACGGTGATGCTCACGGGGGTAAAACTGGGGTCCTCTCTACGCAATGCCAAGCTGACCAAACACGCTCATACGGGCACGAGCTGTAAGTATTTCCAGGAGTAAAAAAAAATTGGTTGGGTCGGAGGCGTCTCTCTCCGGAATATGGAGTTGGGAACAAGCATGTTCTCACTCCCACGGTCCAAGTTAGGACGTGGCCTTTGATGCTGCTCTAGACTTAAGTCCACGTTTTGGGGACAAAAAGACTCACTAGATGAATCCAGTAAATTACAGAGAAGCTCTAAGTCAGACGCGTGAAAGATCCCATTTTTGGGGGAGCTGATCGCACTGACTCGGCCGAGAACAGAGTTCATAGGTTGCGCGGCCTCCAAGATCGACAACGGGGACGTGGTGCGGCGCTGCAAGGAACCCCGCCACCTCATGAAGGAGGCCGTCTACGCCCGCCACTACCTCATCGGCAACTCGCACCACAACCACCGGCGGCACAACAGTAAGCCCATGAAGCTCCCTCACCTCCTCGCTGAGTCGAGCTCTAATTCCTCCCCGGAAGCAAAATCCGCTTCCAGAACCCCACGGACCTTGTAGAAGGCGATGATAGCTCGAGACAGCTGCAACATATGACCTAGGTAAACTTTGAGTCCCATTTTCACGGCCCTTTCCTCAACTCTCAGCTACTCTGCTTGTGCCGGCGTGTCCGACTGAGGGAAGGAGAATTGTCAGCATGCCTGGGAACGCCCCCGCATTCCCCGAAGATGAAGAAGACGAAGAACAAGCAGAAGATGGTGAGTTCACCGGTGGTCAAAATGTACCCGCTCTCCAGCTTCACCTTCGGTATGAAGGAGCTGAAGATGGAGAAAGACACCCCCGTGGTTGATCGCATCGCTTGCATGAAAGTCGATTACATGAAAGAAGGAATGAGGACCAGTGTTGTAGGCATTCTGCTGGCACTCTCTCTCTCCATCGCGGAGCTCGCGCTCATCGGAAGAATCTCAGAGCACCAAGAGATAAGAATGTGAAAAAAGATCGCGATCCCCTTCTTCCACCGAAAAACGCACCTCATGTAAGGCGTCCTCCTCCCATCCGTGAGCTTCCATTTGGAAGGGACCTAGGTGCAATGACTCATCCAGCTTTACTGAGGGAACTACGTGAACCCCAACCTGGCATGGATCCGTGAAGGCGCCCTCCTTATCTTGCCATCATCGGGGAGCATCTCGCTGCTCAACGTGAAGATATTCAAGGACCCTTGGTGGATAATCGGAGGTTAGCGGCGACGCATGTTGCTCTTAAGCGGGAACTGGAAGCTGCCCAGTGTGAGTTGCACAAGGTGGTGCAGATCTCGAATTACTTACGAGCAGAAAAGGACGTACAGATAAAGGAGTTGCATGATAAATCAGTGAGACTGGAAACGGATCTGCATGCAGTGGAGGATACGAGGGGTGAGCTTGTTCAAGTCAATGTTGGTATCAAGGAGCTCACGGGTGTAAGACGAGCTTACTGGTCAGAGGAAGCATCGTCGGAACGTGCTATGGTTCTCAAGGCCTTTGCAAGCATCGGAGTTGAGTTCATCATTGGCGTTCCAAACTCAGACCTATTGCTATACCCTCAGTTCCAAATAAATGACGACACGTGGTTGAAGAACAGTATTCTCCCGTATTATCCTGCCACGAAGATCACATACATGACCGTGGGTGCCGAGACAACAAAAAGTCCCAGCAATGTCATCTACCCCCCTACATGCACGACCAGCTGCTCCAACTCATGTCAACGCTATCAATGACGCAGTAAACTCTCCCGATACCCACCCAACGCTGCCGTTTTCAGCCAGTCACCACCGCCGTTCTTAACCGAGCCACCACGGCGATGCCCAAAAGGAAGACACTGCGAAAGAAGAGGAAGCCGAAGACCTCCGATGAAGCTTGTACGACCGGAGAACTCGCCTCGTTTTACGCTTTCTCACTCCCCTTGGCACGCGGACTGACCTTAGCAGCGGCATTGTGGATCGCTCGCGCCGTCGAATCCATCTATCCCGGTTCCGATGCTTCGTCCAAATACCCTTCCCTGGGTGCCATCAACACCATTCCTTCGACGCCGATCAATACGTGAATCTGCTGGTCCATAAGTCAAAGTTAGAGGGTCGGCTCAAGAGTCACGTGGAAATGGCAACCGAGATAAAAAATCTTGATGCTGACCTCCAGGTGTTGGTTTATGAAAATTACAATAAGTTCGTCAGTGCTACAGATGCAATCAAGAGAATGAAGAGCAACATTGTTGGCATGAAGCAAATATGGAACAGCTTCTTGAAAAGATAATGTCGGTTCAATCCAGAAGTGACAGTGTCAACCACTCTTTTCGAAAAGAAAGAGTTGAATGGTGTCCAGATGAGTTGCAAGTTACCAGTCAAACTGAAGTGGGCATCAGGGGGAAACTCTTGGGACAAGGAGCTTTCTTTTGAGGGGAGAATGCATAATAAATGGACGTACTGGACTTGGGCAGCTACGAAGCAGGCATCGTCAAAAGCATTTCGGTGGAAGTTCGGCGACGGTGCAATGACCGCCACAGTCCGTGAGGTCATGCGGGATCGATTGCTTGAACGAGCGGTCGTGTACAAACTTCACTAGTGACGAGGTGCGCAAGCGGATTCGACCATGGCGACACCCGAGCAGACCCAGAGGTGATCGAGCAAATCCAGAGAGGTGGTAGCCGTGCGAGGTCGGCGGTACGGAGGTAAGGTTACTTTACTGTGTTTCGTTTCGGTTCTGCGTTGATTTTTGTGCATATAAGTCGGGTAATAGAGAATGGAGGTCTTAGTCGGTGAAGTTCTTCATGGAGAGCATGGATTCGTGGAAAGAAGGATGAAAAAGCTAAAGTTAAATAAACAAGTAATAAAAGGGCGGGTGGTCCATCTTGTGAATTAAGCTTGACTTAATCTTGGGCCAATCATTAAGTGTTTGAGCAAGTGGGCCCTTTTGGGAATATTTCTTTTGGATTAGCTTGGTTTCCTCGCTAGTCTTAAGTTTCCAAATTGTTTAGGCCCAATTCGTACATGGATCCAGGTCTGTAGAATTCAGCTGTGAAGGCCCGGCTCGGCATTTTTTTAAATAAATAAATAAATATAAAATTAATAAATAATAATAATAATAATAATAATAATAAAATAATAACAAAATAAAAAATATATATACATAATAACCAAAATAAATAATAAATAATAACAAATAAATAATAAAAATTCAAAATTCAGAAAAACCTCAGAAATTAGGAAACGGGCCATTTTTACTGGTCAATCCTATTTTGGAGAATTTCCATCTCATCTTTCCAAAATGACAATTTTTCCCTCATGGGCAAATTGTCTCGGAAAATTTCAAAAAATTCTCTGAAATTGTAGAAAATAAGGAATGACCACATTCAACTAGTTTGACCTGTTTTCATTCCTATCTTTGAAAATGACCATTTTACCCTTTTGTCAGTTGATCCAAACTTTTTCCAATCATCCCAAATGAATTTTCATGAAATGGTACCGAAAGGGCGTTAGAGTAATCTAGCGTAACCAAGTCCCCGAACTCATTTTCTCTGGTTCGCAGAAATAAATTAGTTCTCCCACTGATTTATTTAGGTTTCTAATCGACCTACCAAAAATGATTAGTGGCGACTCTAAACTCTAAAATCATTTGAACAAAAACCAAAGTTGCGATTCGGTAAGACTTGGAGGGTCCGTATTAGGTTAATTAATTTAATCAACCTGATAATCCGTTAACCTGAAAATTTTTCCGCCAAAAGAAAAAATTTCGGGTCGCGACACTTGTCCCAACCAAAGCTAGTCGATTCTTCTTCATCGGCCTCTATCCTTCTCTCTTAAAAAGATGCTCGTACTTTGAGACTCTGGTTGTTAATTGAAAGAGGTCATTAAATATTTGTCCCTCAAAATGCTCCTGAAGGGTAAACTTTAACCTGCTGAACGCAAGATCAATAAATTCCTTCTCAGTAAGGGACGTCAAGCATTGGTTCTTGATTTTTTAAATCGAGTGATAAACTGATCCGCAGTTTCGCCACCATACTGATGCATTCTTGCTAAATCGGCTACGAATACTTCGGTACCGACGATAAAATTGAGAATGGAACTGTCTTTCCATCTCAGCCACGTCTGGATTGAATTTGCTGGCAGATTAGTGTACCAAGTAAATGCTGTCTTAGACAACGACAGGGGAAAAACTTGAGCCTTAAATACTCATTTATCTTGCTTCTCCGCACTGTGCCAGAAATTGTCCTATGTATTCCACGGTTGATTGGTCTTCTCTCCCAGTGAAGACAGCGAAGTCCGGTGTCTTGAATCCCTCGAATATGGGATATTATCCACCCAGTCTGGGTGTGGTTTCCTGTACACTGGCCTTGGAGCACCCCTGTCTACTCCTGACTGCTAGAGTCCTATCTCAGCTATTCGATTTGGATTCCATGGTCTCATATTCTACTGGCCAACCCACGCTTCTTGCCCCCTAGGATCAACTAGTAGGGGTTTGTCGATTTCTTGATTTTCTACGTTGAAGTTTGTCGCGACCCTCCCGAGATTTTTCGGATCCCGAGGGAGCTAATGGATTGCTAGGCCCATTGGGTGTTTGGGCTCAGCTCGGGCTCTCCCAAGCCCATACCAATCGCGTCAGGAAATTTCAGATCGAGACCGACCTTGGTGTGGTCAGGTGACATGTGAACAGTGTGCATGCCAACGGAGTCGCCACCAGTCATTTATTGGAGGGTATGACTGGAAACCCTATCGAACGATTGGGAGATATCGTTCGATCCTACGAAAACCAGAGATCTAGATTCGGGACTTTGTTACGTCGATATTGCCATCAACGCCCTTTCGGTACCTAAGTTGAGTGATTTCCTAATCTGAGGAGTTCATGCAGGCGAGATTGGGTAAGGTAGGCTTTAAAGATCTAAAGGGTTCATGCAGGTGGGATTATCTATCCTATCAATCACAAACCAGAAAAATTAAATGCACAATCAAGAAAGTCAAGACATGTCAAGTCAAATACAAAACAGAGGAAGTCCTAGAAGTCTGGAAAATACACCAATTGGGTTTGAAGATGATTTGGGATGGTTCGGAATGATTTGGGTCAAATTGACCAGAAGGGCAGAATGGTCATTTTAGAAGGTTCGGGAAGCCAGAAATGTGAAATTAGGTCAAACCAGTTGAATGTGGTTTTCCCTAATTTTCACGATTTTTAGGAGTTCCTATGATTTTTCCGAATTTTTTGTAATTTCTGGAATTTTTTTTAGACTTCTAAGAATTTTCTAAGGATTTTCCCTATTTTTGGACATTTTTCGGCATTTTTTGGGATTTTTCCTATGATTTTTGGGATTTTTCCTATTATTCAGAATATTTTCTATATTTCTGGAACTTTATTTTTTAATTTTTTATTTTTTTTAAATTTTTAACATTTTTATTTTTTTTATTTTTATTTTTTTTATTTTTTAGGATTTTCTAAGACTTTTAAAGAATTTCCCTATTTTAGAATATTTTCAACATTTTTGAAATTTTCATTTTTTAATTTTTAATTAATTTTTTTACATTTTCGGGCAGTTTTTCCAGTTTTTCTGGTGTTTATTATATTTTATTAATTTCTATGATTTCCTATCTTTTTGATATTTTTTATTATTTTATTTTATTTATTAAGATTTCCTTTTATTTTCGATTCTTTAAACATTTTTTTTATTATTTTTAACCCGGGATCGAAACGGCGCCGTTTTATTATTATTATTATTATTATTATTATTATTATTATTATATTTTATTAGTTATTTTTTATTGTTTTCTAATTAATTTTTTTCGGACCGGGTCAGTTGACCCGACCCATCTGAAGAACCGGCCCGAAGGCCCAAACTTAAACTCTAGGCCCGACTCCAAAACGACGCCGCATTGATTTTCTTTTTTATTATCTTTTTATTTGATTTTCTGAAATTTGATTTTTGTTTATATTATTTTCTTATTTTTTTATTTTGTTTTACGGACGGGTCAAATGGACCCGGCCACTAAACGACCTCCCGAAGCTCAAAACCAACAAGCTAAAACGACGTAGTTAGGGTTTATTTTTTTGAATTTTTAAATTTTTGGTTTTTGTCTTATTTCTATTTTTTCGCCTAAGTAAATCCGACGGTTGGAAATCTACCACGTCTTCTCAATCTGGCCGTTCATCCTCTATACCAAACCTACGGTCAAGATCAAACCTGGACTAATCCTGGCCGTCCATTTATTTTAACTATTACACATGCTGACCAAGCGTCCAAGTCATCGTCTCGCTCGGTCAACTTGTCGACGTGGCATCTGACGTGTCCTGCCACGTCAGCTCCACGTCGGCTGCTGACCAAGTCAAAGGATGATCAGACTTCGTCTTCTTCCTCTAACCTGCAGCAGACGAACGGCTACAGTTTTCCGGCGATCATCTACGGCGAATTTTCGACCGAATGAAATAGAATCAGTCTCAAACGATCCTTCTAACCAC
>JAGVVM010014877.1:0-13029 GCA_019149425.1 Psidium friedrichsthalianum | reverse complement strand
AATTTTCGTGAAATCGAGCGATCCCTCCCAATTGCTCCATAGGGTTTCCAATCATACCCTCCAAAAATGATTGGTGGCGACTCTGAATTGCACGTACACTGATGCACATGTCACCGACCACACTAAGGGTCGAACCTGATAAACTCGTCGCAATTTTGTATGGCCTAGGAGGGCCTGAACGAAGCCCGATCGATAAAAAAAAATGGCCCTAGCAATCATTAGCCCACTCCTCCGCCCCCTCCGACATCGAGGGTCGGCTCGCGACACTCGCCTACTGCTGGGTTGGCTCGCGACACTCGCCTACTGAGGCTGCTGCTCATTCTCTTGCTCGGTCGCTCACACTGCTGCTGCTGCTTCTTCCAGCTATCCACCCCACCCTCGTCACTGTTCAGCTCACCATCTTCTTCTTCGAGAATGTGACCAGTTGCTGTGTGTTTTCTCTTCTTCTTCGGCTAAAGACCTCTCTCGACTGGTCCCTGCTACGTCCTCTGCTGCTGTCTCTATTACTTCTACTGCTGTTGTCTTCTTCAGTTGCTTGTTGCTGCTGCTCCTCGGGCTGTCCCTTCTCGGCTGCTGGTGAATCTGCTACTACTGTTGAAGTTGCTATTGCTGCTCAATCGTCACTGCCGTTGCAGCCACTCCTCACCACCGCGAGCTCTAGTTGCCTAACTCCACTCACCGCCAGCTCTTCCTCCTCTACTACTCAAGCTCATCGTCGGTCGCCGTCCAACCTCCAGCTCGGCCCAGCTTCCCCCAAGCTTCCCCTCCATCATCCAACTCTCCATTTGGCCACCGATGTCGCCATGACCAGCCACCGTCGACCTCAGCCCCTCTACCAACTCGCCCCAGCCGCTGTGCTCCGTCAGTGGTTTGGAAGTCATCGGTCATCCGCCATCCAGCCAAGAGCCTTACATTTTCGCCGCCCGCCGGTTGATTAGTCGACGTTTGTGAGTCGACCTCTAATCCTTGGCTAAGGCATGAATTTACATTTGGGATTAAATTAGTGAATTAATTATTTTTAATTAGACATCCAAGTAGTCTAATCGTGGCCGGATTAGCTAGAGATTGAGGTTAGAATAAATGGCCACGGTTAAATAAGTTAGATCGAGTATTGAAGTAGTTAGTGGTAAGTCGAAAAATAAGAATGACTGATTGACTGAATTTGTGATCGCAAGTGAGTGATTGGATAAAGTCGAGCGACCGATGAATTGTTTGATTGACTGATTAGTAGTCTATGGCTATTGGTGGTCGTCATTTAAATAATTGGAATTGTTATGACATTTTCGTGGCCAGCTGCTTGAGGTCGAGATCGACATGGAACTGCCGAATAATTGGGGGGGGATTTCTGTCAGACCGAACAATAAACTAATTATTGATGTTCAGTTGGAAATTTGGAAAATGGCTGATTTTTATAACTCATGAAGGTGGTCATATAAGGGTCATAAAATCCGTGCCAGTCGTACGGTATTATCATGATAGTTCCGTGTCGTGCCAGTCGTACGAATCTTACAGACTATCAGAAGACACTGTCAGTCATAGTATAAAGTCACACCAGTCGTGTGCAATGAACCTTGTGACCACCGAATAAGTGATTTCAAGAGAAGACTTGAATTGGCTAGTATTTTTGCAAAAACTATGAGTTGATTTGGAATATTATTAATTGGGATGCCTGAGCGAATAATCTTCTTATCCAGGCTTAGGCATTGACCCACTGAGATTTATTTATCACCCCATCGTGATTACCATTTTTTAGGTCTAGAGTGAAGATGGGGGTGATGGAGTAGTAGCCCCTCTTTTGGAGTAGATGAGTAGCTAACTCTTCTCGACCCACCTATCCTTTTGCTGGTCTTAGGGAGCCACCCTGAAGATGGGGTTATAGTTATGTTATTTAGTTCTATAGGGTTAACGATCCTCTACTCGATATTCTACCGAAAATATTTGGTTAAATGAATGGATGTCCTGCTTTTCTATCTCAGCTTGTTATTTATCTGGGAGTGTTAAAAACGTTTCTGCATGAGTAAAAATTTAGTGTGGTCATTAGCGTGCCTGGGACGCTATTCTTTTCAACCTGAGGCATTTTGGTAGGGATGGCTCGTGCCTGAGGATTGGGGCGTGACAACATCAATCACCTTCCATTGCCAAATAATAGCCAAAAAAATTAGGTTGAAACACAAATCAAATGATTGTTTGGTTTTTTCGAATTTTTTTCTATCTTTTTTTATGTCCCTTTCATTTTTTTGCATAAAAAAAAATGCATTTCTAATTCTACGTTATTTTTCATAAAGAATTTGAGCCTCTTCATTCATAAAATATAAAATTTAAACAAAAACATCAATCAAATATTTGAAATGGCTATTTACTAACGAAAAACTAAACACGTGAACCAATCAGAATAGATTACAAACTCAAGTAATCAAACATATAACATGATCAAATACATAACGAATTAGACCAAAATGGACATCGGCAACCCTTCATTGCGAAAGAACAGCTAAATAAATTAGGTTGAAACATAAATGAAATGATTGTTTGGTTTTTCCAAAAAAAAAATTTGCTGTCTTTTTTCATGTCACTTTCATTTTTTTTGTACAAAAAAAGCATTTTTAATTCTACGTTATTTTCCTAAATAATTTGAGCCTCTTCATTCATAAAATAGAAAATTTAAACAAAAACATCAGTCAAATATTCGAAACGGCTATTTACAGATGAAAAGCTAAACATGTGGACCAATCAGAATAGATTGTGAACTCAAATAATCAAACAAGCAACATGGATGAATACATAATGAATTAGACCGAAATGGACATTGGCGACTCTTCGTTGCATAACGGCTAAAAAGATTATGTTGAAACACAAATGAAAAGATTATTTGGTTTTTCCGAATTTTTTTTTTGCTATTCTTTTGTCCCTTTCTTTCTTTCTTTCTTTTTTGTATAAAACAAACGTATTTCTAATTCTACGTTATTTTTCGTAAAGAATTTGAGCCTCTTCACTCATAAAATAGAAAATTTAAACAAAAACATCAGTTAAATATTTGAAATGACTATTTACTAACAAAAACCTAAACACATGGACCAATTAGAATAGATTGCGAACTCCAATAATCGAACATACGACATGGCAGGATACATAACAAATTAAATCGAAATGAACATCGATCACCCTTCATTGTGAAATAATGGCTAAACAAACTAGGTTGAAAGACAAATGAATTGATTATTTATTTTTTTATTTTTTTTTGTTGTTCTTCTTTTTATGTCCCTTTCGTTTTTTTAATATATAAAAAATGCCTTTCTAATTCTACGTTACTTTTCGTAAAGAATTTGAGCCTCTTCATTCATAAAAAAATGCCTTTCTAATAAAAAATGCAACATGATCAGATACACGGCGAATTAAGTCGGAATGGATATCAAATATGGTTTGGAGTTGGTTTGAATGAACCACGGCAATCGCAAGTTCAAAGCTCTGGACATGTGAGGCCGGAGCTCATCGGAGAGAAAGAAGGAAAGATAAGGAAAATGTTTTCCTTTCTCAAAAGAGGAAAACATTTTCCACACTTTGGAAGATATTTTTTTCATGGGTGGAAAATGTTTTCCTAGACTAAGTTATTTTCCATGAACCAAACGTCAAAAAATGCAGAAAGTTGTTTTCTACGAAACAAGCTGAACCTATTATGTATTGATGGAAAAATAGAACACACTTGTTCAACAAAAGCATATTTCAACACCCACAGAAAATTATCTGCAACAATCAATTGGAAAACTAAAGGCCACTTGTTTTATGGTGGCCAAGTCTACATCACCAGAACTAAGCTCTGAAGATCAACCTTCTTCATTACTTTTTCTCAATCAAGCTTCCCAAACAACATAGAAGACAAAAGAATTCTAACAAGCATAAAAAGCATCGACTATGCTGTCATCTTCCGCCTCTCGACAAATTATGGTGCGACCACACATTATTAATGCCTTTGGAATCGTTCAATCCATTTATCCCATGATGCTTAAAAGAATTCGATGACTCCAATACAAAAATATAAATAACCTATTCAGAAAAAGCACGATTTACTAAAAAAATGTACCTGCATAAATATTATGTTGAATAATCTCACATCAACAAAAGTTTGGCAACTTGTACCTAACTCAAAATGTTTCCATGAGATCTATTATGGTACTCCAGTATCTATCAACAACAAACCACTATCATTAAGCATTGGAATAGTTTACTAAAATGAAACATAATGAATAGAGAAAATCCATTCATAATTTTCGGCAGCATGATGTATGGTGGTTGCATCTATATAAAGAATGATCTCATTAGTAGAATGTACCAAAATGCTTCCATGGGATCTATTTTGCCACTCCAATATGTACAAATGAGAAACCATTAACATTAAAATTTATAACAAATTTCAGCCAAACATTAGAATAGTAATCCAAACTTCATTGGGTAACCTTACACGTGTGAATTAACTGACTGATCCCAAGCAAACGTTTGATAGCGATATAATGGTTTCTTTGAAACATTAAGCTACTGCTCTATTCGCAACATAATGCTTTTTGTTAATCAATCAAGCAACAAGAACCTACAGAAATTAGTGTAGCCATACTGTAAGTGATAGCTCATTGCTAAGTTTATGAATTAGGTCACATTAGGTTCACAAATCAAATTACTTCCACTGAAATACTCAAACACAAAAGCCAAAAACCAAAAAACCAGACAAGTCCCTCAGTTAATTATCAGCACTTCGTTCCCCAGCCAGTTGCTCCAAACTTCTCCCTATACTCTAAATGTATGTCAATCCAGTAGTCATTTTGACAGTATCTGCAGGACTATATTGTTCCAAATCTATCTAATTCTTAGTAAGGTGAGTCTCAGAGTGGATATTTCCTTCAACTATGGCACATGCTGCAGAATCTCATTTAAAGACCTTTGTACATGTCTTTCAGGGAATCAAAAAGGCCTTGAACAGTTCAGTAAAATTACTTATGGGCCTTCTGCAAGGGATACTAGATACGAACAAGCGTGACCAACTTAGATCAAGACAGATATACATATTAGCTCATGGCTGCGGTCGCTGAGAACATTGCTCAAGGCTTAGACATCATCCCCAAATTACAAACCATTCATTTTCTACTAATCTCATGGTTTTGCTAACTTTCCAACCATTCTTTTCTCATTGGACTAAAAACTCAGTGTTGTCCTAGACAAACCAAACTTCCCAAAAATCACCAACACTAGACACTCACGGGCAAAATTGCCAACTCAATAGCCAAATTCGTGCAATTACTACCCACAAAAAACGGGCCGAACACTTCTTTTCATAGAGAAGAAGCAACTCCAAATCAAGATTTCCTAACAAAAAAATAACGAAGCATTTAAAAGGCCAAAACTATCCAAAGCAGAGCGCGGGAACAAGAACTTAGAACAGAGTGCGAGCAAGCACCTAAGCATAGAGCCCTCGAGCAATAGAGCGAGGGTCGGAGCGGAGGACGAGCCAAGCGCCAGAGCGGAGCGCCAAAGCAGAGTACGGGCTGAGCGTCGGAGCAAAGTGCGAGAACGAGGGCCGGAGAAAAGGGTGGGAGCGTAGGCCAGAGAAGGAAGCGAGCCGAGCGTCGAAGTAGTCCGCAGGAATGAGGGTCGGCATAGACGACGGAGCAAAGATGGAGCGAGCGCCCGAGCAAAGACCAAATGAGTGTCAGAAGGAGCATCGAGCAAGAGCGAACATACAGCGGAGCAGAGGGAGAGCGAGCGATGGAGAGAGCGCCGAAGCAAAAGACCGAACGAGTACTGGGGTAGAGAGCAAAGCCGAAGACTTAACATTTCAAAAGCAAGAGCAGGAGACGATAGAGTTGCGTTTCTTGCTTGGAAAGGAGCAACATGTCCCATCTCTTTCTTCCATAGCAGAAAAAAAGGGGTAAGAGAAAAAGTAGGTGTCAGTCAATTAATTGATATAGCAGATTTATATAAGAGGATTTTTTTAAATGAAAAAAAGCAAAAAGAATTTTTTGTGCAGAAAAGTGAGTGGGCTCAAACAGCTGACGTGGAGCCAAATGTCCACTCCTTATTGGTAGGGGTGCACGGTGACGTGGCGTAGCCAGCCAACCTAATATTTTCTTGAGAATTGCCGTTGAAATCATGGTTACTGGGCTCTATGTGGACTTCTCTCCCCCACCCGAAGTCAAGGCCGTAGATTGGCAGTGTCAACCAGCTCACCACCCCGAGATTAGGGTTTCCATAGGAAGGCCCTCGTGTGCTTCCTAGGGTATGCACATCCTAAAATAAGGTCAAGTTCGACTGTCTTTGAATGTGGTCAACAGCCAACCTCATGTGGTTGTGCGTCACCCTTCTCGATGGCCTCTCGAATCTTGCTCAAGGCACACCCAAGTGGGCTCAACACTAGCTCGCCAGACGTGCCAACGGCAATCATGTCTAGGGCTATGTTGCCAAAGTTTCCCAGCTTCAATAGTGGCTACAAGCGGTGGCAGGAGTCTGTTGGGTTTTATGAGGGAAATTTCGAAACTTTTTCATCAAACAAAGCAGGCGCGGTGAAATTGAACATAACCTAAATATGGATCTTCCTTAGTGTCCATTCGCGCATTTCAATCAAAAAACTAAAACTTGCATCAAGAGGGCTCAAGATTTTACCTCAAGGAGTGCGCCTGAGCCGACTTGATTCACTATATTTTTTAGCTCCACAAATGTCGAACCTCTAGTTTAGACACACTACTAATCCTGTGGCGATGGAAAACGAAGCTCGCGAATGATCGCTCCTCGATCGTGCTAGCAACCCTTGAGACACAATGAATCAAACTCAATCTTTAATCACAAACCACTCATAACCCTCAAGCATTTCGTGCAAGAACAATTCTCACACGTGCATGAAGAAAAACGACACAAAACTCACATGGACGGGCGAGGAAATTAAGGAAGAAAACTCTCTCTTTCCCTTAACCCCCAACCCTTATAAATAGGGGTTGGGGTACCCCTAAACCGCCCTTAGGTTTGTTCATTTGGGCAGTAGCCACCCGTCGCAGCCCTGTCTCACCATCCATCTTTGCCTCACATTGCGTGATCTTATCACTTTGTCTAACGGATAACAAACCTTATCACTTTGATTTTTATTGGGTAAGAAATCTTATCTCTTATTGTTTAGATGATAAACCTTATCATCTCATGATTCATGCAGATGTTACATCAGTATAACATCATGTTGAGGTCATGCTTGCATTGGATTCTTATTTGTTTGTGATTAGAAATTAGAATCAAATCTCATTTGATCTAATTTCAGTTGACTATCTCTATAATCACTATTGCAAATATCTTTGCAATTGTGTCTTCCATTTCAATGTCATCACACATTGGTTATGGTGTGTGATATCTCTAGGTTCACCATTGAGCTGGCAATAGGACATATACTAACAAATTAGTATCATTAAGAGGATTGATTGTCCCTAATCAATCTCTAGGTCCCACAAGTCATGAGTGACATCTAGCAATATTTCATGACTACTTAGACAGTGTGGATGTTGCAAGAATAAAATGATCCTATCAGCTTTGGCTATAGTGTAATCCGATCCTTTTGTCTTACTATGTCTCGATCGAACAAAGGTCATGGATTACAGTCAAGCCGCCAATTTGATCATATGCATCAATCTATCTGATGTGCATATTCATGCGATATTCTCATCAACCCCGGTAAAGAATTTTCCATGCACCATCAAGAATAGATAGCATAAGACATCAACCTCGTACTTAAACAAGGAAATATATTCCACTATTATGCATATCTATGACTTTGTATGCAAACAAATCATGGCCATCAAGTATAGATGTAGATCAACAACCTGTCAATATTCGCACTTGTGAATCATAGTCATTTGATATACAAGCCAGCATCCTGCCTCAGGTGTAAGGATCTTTGCACCTAACCAAAGCATCAACGATTAGACATTGACTTGTACAAAGCTTCCATGCTTGCTAATTATTCAACATGTGTAATGTTTAGTGAACTCATCCAATACGAGTACCTGCGTTCTAATTGGGACGTCTAATGTCCAATAACTTGTGATTCATCATTTCCTTAGTCATCAAATACTCAATGGTGAAGTTCAGAATGCACTAGTCTCAACAAGATCATTCACATCCACTCAATGATCCATTGACCAGGAACAATTTAAAAATTGCGTTTAACCGAGACCTGTCATATATATTCTTGATGTCTCGAGAATATGTTCAATCATGACTGATCTTATGGACTTCATTCATTTAGAGCTATAGGACAAAATGAATGAACACGTGTTGTCGTTAATATGATTGAAAGTACAATAAAATGTCCAAATACAACCATCACATGGTTGCTTTATGGTATACACCTAGCAAAGTTGATGCTAATGACCAGTGCAATCGGCTACTTAAGCTTGTGTTTGCGCGCCTTGCATGCATACCACCATATATGTGCAACCATCGTCTCGTATTGGGTGTATGGGCACATATGATAGCCGGCTCAGTCCTTATTTGCTGCTTTCTTCAGCATTTCAACTTGGGCCTTCGTCAAATGCAATATGGCCATGGTGGTCTTCTTCTTATGCTTTTCTTAGTTGTCGGTGTGGAAGATCAGTAATAGCTGGGGGTTAAACTCAAGGTGTTCCAACCGTAGTGGCGGAGGCTGCAATGTGCTAGATAGATATTTGCCCACCCACAAAACCATGTTGGAAAAATAAGTCCAGAAATTAGTTTTTCGTGCATCAATTATCCAAATAGATGATTATCATGGATGAAATGATGATCCAAGTATTGATGTAGAACTTGTCTTACTAATATTAAAGAGAGTAAGTAAGATATCGAACATGTATAATGAAGATCAACTTATCGATTGAATTACATAATGTGTTGTATAATCTACAAAACTTAGAATCGACAAAAAAAAATTGAAAATAAAACTCAAATAGACAACAGCCCAGACTATAGTAGATTTTGGATGTAATCGACGTTCCTATCGTAATACAGCTCGAGCTCAATTGCTCATTGTGAACGAGCTAGGCCCACTCAGTCATGAAATGAAGAGTGCTCAACCATCGGCAACCGCATGAGACATGGAGGTGCTCGAGGTGACCTCGCCACACTTGAACTTGGTAACTTGAGCCAACAACAGTGACAGTTTGTGGATCGGCTTTATGTAGTCCTCACTAGGCACAAGTTGTTCAAACTTCAGATGTGGAGAGAAATCGCCCAAGTTGTCGAGCTCGTCTCTAGATTCGACCCCGATGAGATAGACTCTCGCGGCATATAGAACAGGACCGGCACATGGCTCAGCGAGCCCTGGAGAGCGGCGAAGATGGAGTTGACTGGGTAGAGCCATTAGGATTGGCTTGTAGAAGTAAATGGTGGGCACATGAGTGATGGTGCCGATTTGGTCTAGTTCCGAGAGTGGGAGGTGGCCAACCCAAGTTGCCTTTTTAGGCTTCATGGTGTGAGTGCCTAGGTACCAGTCATGGACATTTTGCTAGATTATACCAGAGATGATTTCGATCTACACAATGTTGTAATAGGAGGTCAACTTTTGATGGGGGTAACAAATGAGCCCTTAACTTTGCATTTAAATTGAGAATGACAATTTGAGAGAGAGACTCATCAACTTTTAGAAACAACATGATGCATGCTTTGAGGGAAGATTGCTAAGGATGTTTTCGAAGTTGTAGGGAAATAGATTTTGCATAAACTTAGGGCGCGCATGAGAACGTTTCTGTTTCTCTATTTCTGTTCCAAACCTATTCCAGAAATAGGTTTGGAACAGAAACTCGTTTGGCAACGCAAATCTGTTTTTCTATTTCTGGAACAAAAATCTGTTCCAGAAATAGATTTTGACCCAAAACCAGAAATAAAAAATTTTTGTTTCTGGCAGAAATAGAAAAATCTATTTCTGTTCCAGAAATTATTTCTGGAACAGAATGGTTGTCATGTGCGCCCTTAGTGGTGGCTTCGAATGCTCTAAAATTATGGAGATGGTCTCGCTCATGAGTTGTGACATACTTTGTCGGATGTCACCAAAAAGGAAAAAGGAAAGGAGAAGGAAGAAGGAAACTGCTGACTTGATAGTCTGACAATATTATCACTTATTTCTAATCATACAATCTCCCAATCAATAATTGTTAGGAAATATTTATTTCCTAATATGATTATTTAAAGTTGGGAAATACTTGCCTGACAGTATTGTCAAGGAAGATACAATATCAATTGTAAAACCACACATCATCACCGCGTGTTTTGTATAAAACGCTCATTAATTGGAAGATCATGTAATAAAAAAATAACTGGTAGTACTGTCAGACTGTTAAGTTGGCAGCTTCCTTTAAAGTTTACACAAGTAAGAAGACTACCTTTGATAATACTAAGTTTTTTTTATAGATTTTGTTCTATAGGTTTTTGACAATTAATCAGGTGCCATGAATGATATACCATTAGACTATAAATTGGTGGTCTTGTTCTAGGTTCTTTAAATTTATACCTAAATTCCAATTTTATCAAGATTATTGTTGGCATTGATAAGTCATCCTCTTATATTTCTTCATTTTCTTCCTGAGGACTTACACTACATTTGGTCTCTAACATAATTATTAATATGTGGGTTTTTATAATACCCTTCCGAAATCTTGGAGAGGAAGATTCCTCTGGAGTTGACGTATAGTGCTCTTTGGAGATTTCCCTTCAACTATTCATCTAAATGCTTTTAGAAAATTGGAAAGTCATCATAAGAATTTCATCACTTTTCTTCCAAAGCTAATATTGCATTTTGTTCGAAGCGTGCGGTCCAAGTCTGATAAATTTAGCTAGAAAGATTGCCAAATGAGAGTCTAAGTGTGAATCCGAAGCCCAATATAGGTGCCTCTTATTTGTTTTCCTTGTGCCGCTTACCGAAGTTGGAGGATAAAACTCACTTAATAGCTTTTGATGATCCCCAGCCAAAGAAGAGAAAACCACCATGCGACTCTTCTCAGAAAATAGTGAGGATTGCTATGCTAAGACTTAATAATGAGCCACGTATATGATTAGCTTGATACTTGGTTGGGGTTTACTTTATTGCACTTTATTTTCATTGCATTGATTGTGCTTATCTAATTTTCCTTAATTGCACACTCATGCATGGACACCATTTAGTGGCAAAGGATAACTAAATGATCAAAGATAGCATGAATCATTTAGGTAACAACCAATCAAGTTAAAGTACCAAAAGGATGCTAGTTAGACAATTAATGTAATCAACTCCCGACCCTAGATCTCTGATTGTGTAGGAAGTGAGGTATACTCACAATACCTCAATTGGTTTCTAGTCGATCAATAAGCTATTGGTAACTTCTCACATAGAACTTTCATAGGACTAATCCAATGAAAATGAAAATCCAACATTGCGCAAGGTTAGGGTTTTGAAGACCCTACTTTGACTGAGGACCATTTGGACCTCAATTCGAAATTACGTCTAAACTTCCTCCGACATCTCCTTTTGGGAGGGTCGCGACAATCATTTCTATTTTTTTAAAACACGTAGACATAAAAAGGAGAATATTCTCCAAAAAAAAAAGGGGAATATCAACCACAATATAACTCTTTTCAGAGTGTCTACTTTTGCTAATATAAGCTAAAATTTACTTAAATGGAACTATCGCAACATTCATAAAGACCAAAAAGGTAAAAAAAAAATGCATTCCTCAAGATTAGCCATGTTCCTCAAGACTTGGAAGAACTAGACAATCCAATTTGTGGTTCTCGGGCCCCTTGTGAATCTCTCTCTCCCACCCAAAGTCGAGGCCGTACACCAGCATCGTTAACTAGCTTACCACCCCGAGATTAGGGTTGCCATAGAAAAGCCCTCATGCACTTCCTAGAGCATGCAAATCTCAAAACCACATGAGATACTAGAGGTGCTCACTACGAGCCCCCTGCATTTGAACTTGGTGACTTGAACTAGCAATAGTGGTAACTCATGTATCGATATCATGTAATAGTCTAGGGTTGGCACAATCTTTTTAAACTCCAACCAGGAATAGAAATTGCTCAAATTGTCAAGCTCAACTTCGGATTGGCCATGATGAGCCAAGTGCCCATGCGAGCCACCTAAGCCTACCCATGGCAGATAAAAGGGATTAACACGCAGCTCACTGAACCCCAATGAGCACCGAGGATGGCGTTAGCCAAGTGGGAGTCATTCAAGGGATGGCCTATATAGGTAAATTGTGGGCACATGGGTGATGGTGCCGATGTGGTCCAGCTCTGAGAGAGGTAGGTGGCCGATCCATGTCATCGTCTCGGGCTTTATGGTGTAAGTGCCCAGTACCTCATGATCATTGACATTTCATTAGATTGTGCAAGAGGCGATTCTATTTACAAATGTTACTAATAGAAGGACAAAGACGGGTGTGTGGATGCGTGTGCGTGTGTGTGGATTGAACCCTTTCTTTGCAATCTAAATTGAGGACAATTTGAGAGAGAGGCAAGCTTGGGGTACGCATCACAAATGACAAAAAAAATGCCAAATACTGAAGTTAACATTTGATACAGTACTAGAATTAAGGATATACTGCCAAAAAAAAAGTCAAAGAAGAGGGTTGTTAGCAATAAACGAGGTGCAATTAAGGATATGCTGCCAAGAAGGGGATTGTTGACATATATTGAGTTACAATCAATGATACAGTCCCAAGATTCACCTCTTTCTTCCTCTTTTTGTATTATGCTCACTTAAGTGCCATAACTTCTAAAAAAATGTGCTCACTTGAATGTCATAACTTTCAATTGATAAATTAAGTGCAATTTTTTGTAAATTTGGTTCGCTCAAGTGTTGACAATCTAACGTGACATAGCCACTTGTGATGAATGTTTTTAAAATTTTGTGGCACTCAAAGTAATCTATTAGAAAGTTATATAGTATTCGACGTGATCGAAAAAAAAAAATTTGGTATTCAAAGGAGCCATATACGAAAGTTGTAAGTTTCAACCTTGCCATTTTTCTGCATGAAATTAAGGTTCATTTTATACTTT
>JAGVVM010014876.1:0-12521 GCA_019149425.1 Psidium friedrichsthalianum | reverse complement strand
CTTTTTGGAAACTCCTCTTTGATAGCATAGTTTCATTCTGATCTTTGTATTTTTTTGTATTTTTTTGTTCCATATCCAGTCACCTCTGGACTTGTATCTGCTCGCCATCCACTGGTTACTTTCTCTATGGTGGTCCAATCCAGTCAGTGGCAACTACAATCGGGTCTTGAGGCTGATGAGAGATGTTCACGCCTTGAAAGATAGATCGTTGAGATATCCAGGTTTGTACTAATTCTTGAGGATTTTGTTATTTTGTATTTGATATTGCTGTGAATCATGATTTTTCAGGAATATCTGCATGATGTAGAGAGAGAAGAGAGGAGCAAAGGAAGATACAGAAGGGTTGTATCATTTGTCAGCGGGCGGTTAAATGTTTTCATCTTTGTATATTTCTCACCTTTTGTCGATGAGGTGAACTCATTTGAATTTATTTCTTGTGTCTCGATGTTTTCAGTATCATTTTTCTGATGCAGGGAAATGGAAAGGTAGAGCGCAAAACCGTGATGATTTCCGCAAATTGATGGCAGAACATGTTGCTTGCTGGCACTCTACTGCTAAGAACTCTTTGGCGTGATTATACATGATGTTAGAGTCACCTGTTTTTCCTTCTATAGGTGAATTGCTTAGTTACTAACTCGCTATCTGTTTTTACTTGTGATAGGCTCTAGGTTAAAGATTTACGCAGCATATATGGCAGTTGCGTCAAATACTATAGGTCAACTCCAAAAGATTTGTTTGAAGATGTTGTCCGAGGAAATACGAAACAGGTGAAATATGACTTTTTGGCGAAGTATTTTGGTGTACTTAAGTTTGAATTTGAAGTCATTTTCTTTAATTTATTATAACACTGAATTCATGTAATTTTTTCTTGGATCCGTTTCCGCATAAATGAATTGTGCCGACAATAACTGCAAAATCATTCCTCTTTCTAGAATATTTTTCAAAATTGGACTTCTGGATTCTTTTATCAATTTGATTCTGTACATGCTTGCCAATTAAAATTGTCAACCATAGCCTTCTTTGGACTACACTGGGGTGGTGGTGGCTAAGTGAATCTTCACGTGTCAACTCCAGTATAAATATGAAACCTATTGGCCCTTTTAGCATCTCCTTAAATATCCCTAATATAGCTATTCATACCAGCGTTCTTATTATCATCATGAAAACTAATAGTTCAAGTCTTCTCCCCCACTGGCATCTGTGAATTCTCTTGTTGGCTTTCTGATTCATTACCGATAGGTGCTTTTGCCCTTCTATCAGGATATTTCGATATTGCTAGCGCGGGTCTTGTGTTTTGTGTGGCTCGTCAGAACTTGACAGACTTGTTAGAGTATTTTGTACAGACGTCTAGGGTTTCTGAATATTTCTGTTACATCCACTAAAGTTGAAGCGGGTCTAGGGGGTTCTATTGTACATGGTATATGTATTTCCTGTATTTTAGTGCGGTTGTCTGCGAATGAGCTAGGTGATACAATCTATGAGAGAACTATAGCTTTTTGAGGTACCGGGTCTCTTTGCCGCAAGTTTTAGCACCTGAGTTTTCCTTCACAAGGGCCAGTTTCTGTAATGCTAGTAATTGTGGCATGTTTCCCCAATCTTGTAGAAGGCGCATTAGTCATCTCTTTCAGATTTTAAGCATGTACGTAGATCCTATTCATTATGCCTATAGAAAAGTTGTGTGGCTCTGCTAACCGATGTTGAGGAACCCTGTTTAGTATGGTTAGGCCATGCTACATGACGTGTTTTGTTTTATAGTCAAAGCTGTCATGTATGATGGGGATTCTGGGTAGAATGGAATACCGCAGAAGGGTTAGAGACGTGAAAATTACTTAAATAAGGGCCCAGTCCCACATTGCAGTAGAGGTCTCGGCAGGTGTTTATTTTTTTTGGTATCACGCAATAACCAGGTATTTGGTGGCTGCCATTGGCATGCATTTTGGTTCTTGTCGCAATATTGGCCATAGCGGTAGCCGGCATAGTGCTATATTGCAGCTGCTATTTACACCAGGATAAGGACTTGTTAGTGATAAAAGAGCAATTGAATTTATTTCTAATAACAAAAAACAAGTACTTATAGGCTTAGGTATAAGCCTAGTACAATTACATAATTAACCCCAACTTGCTAATATTCTAAAATAATAAACCCAACACTCCCCCTCAAGTGGAGCGTACATATCAAGCAGGCCTAACTTATGACAAATATATGAAACTCGTCCACGTGCCAAGGGCTTTGTGAAATATCTGCTAGCTGCTCTTCAGAACGTGTGTGTACCAACTGTAGTCTCCACAGTTCACCTTTTCCCGAACAAAATGACAATCCACCTCTATATGCTTCGTTCGCTCATGTGGAATACCTGATTGCTAGCAATATGATAGCAGACTGATTGTCACAACACAGAACAGAGGATTCAGTCATAGGCAATCCAATCTCAGCTAGCAACATACGAACCCATTGAAGTTCACCTGTAACATTAGCCATAGCACGATATTCGGCTTCTGCACTAGATCGAGAAATCACAGACGCCTGCTTCTTACTTTTCCATGACACAAGATTACCACCAGGAAAACACAATATCCCGAAGTAGACCGACGATCCATAGACAACCAGCCAATCTGCATCAGAATATCCTGTCACCTCCAAAGACTTAGGGTTAGAATAACCGGCTAGACGAAGATGACCTTGATTATGGAAACAAAGTCCTTGACCTGGAGCTTTCTCAAATACCGAAACAATTTGTTTTCGCTTCCAATTTTATACGAGGAAGAGAAAGCTCATAATTGTCACCCAAAGAACACTCAAATGAAATATCTGGACGAGTAATGGTAAGATATTCAACTTGCCTACTAACCGGCATACTCTTGGATCATGAAGAAGTTTTCCATTTTCATTATCAAGTCTCACCCCAGGGTCCATAGGTGTTACCGGCTTAGCATCATGTAAGCCAACTTCCTTAAGGATGTCAAAGTATACTTTCGCTGAGAGAGAGCAATACTACCATTAGAATAAGCAACTTCAATGCAAGAAAATATCGAAGACGGCCTAAGTCTTTAGTGTTTAAACTCCTTCTGTAGAAACTGCTAAGTAGTTGTATACCCCTCAACATCGCTTCCAGTAACAATAATATCATCAACATAGACAACAAGAATAATGCATCCTTTTGGAGATGACATACTAAATACTGAATGATCCACACTGCAACGATGCATGCCAAGGTAATAACCGCATCACTAATGGCGCCCAAACCAAGCACGAGGAATTCTTAGACCATATAGAGCTTTTCGCATCGACAATACCTTCTCCCCCTGAGCACAAAACCAGGTGGTTGCTCATATATACTTTCTTCGTGCAGATTCAACCATTAAGGAAGGCATTCTTGAATATCAATTGATGAACAGTCCACTGACAAACGAGCATCCAAGAAATAACAATGCGAACAGAAGGAATTTCTATATGTCATTTTGCTGAAAGCTAAAGATGCTAAATGATGAAATATTTCTACCTAATCGAACAACTGAAGTAATCATTTTTTTAAGGCATGATATGGTAGAAAGTCGGTCAGAAACCATGTTGAATCAACAAAGTGATTTTTGCTGACAAAAGCTGGTTGCTTAGATTCCTGCAAATTACTTCGGAATATTTCATCCAGTCTAATAAGTTTTAGCATTAAGCAATTGACAGTTCTTTAAAAAAATTCATTCTCACCCTGGTGAGTTTCATATATTGTGTGACTAAGTGCTTAAATGAATGGAGAAAGAATTAACTGTTTTCATTGAATCGACAGGCGAAGCAGCTCCAGTTATATAAGTGAAACTTTTGATAATTACTATTTGAAACTTTGAAATCTTTGGATGTCTTCTAGGAGATCAAAGACTCTTGACTGGGTGCCTGTACAAAGGGACTGTTAATTGGATAATTACATTCTACTGACAGACTGATGGATGCATTCAGCACTTGCGGTTTCTGGCTGAACCATGATATTTAATGTTTAGATGGTGAAATGGGCCAGAATTTGGGGAAATATATCTCGAGTTATTAAGAATTGACATACCAAAAGTTCACAAACATATGCAAGAATTTGATAGCTGTGATTAGCAAGGTGGCTGATTTTTTCACCAAGAAGTTAGGCAGGAGCTTGAGTTTAGATTTGTTCAGCTCAATTTGCAGGCAAGGAAAAAAGTGAATTTGTCAGTGACATTTTTTAAATACGGAAATATTATCCTGACTTCTAAACTGGTTGAATGAAGTAGAAGAGAGACAATGAGAGAAGGAATGTAATATATAAGCTCTGCTTAGACAGTTAAGACTTTATCATACGATAGAAACATCTGATCTGGATTTTCTTGCTTTTTGCAGCTAGTGTTCGATGACTTGCTGGAAAGAGCTCAGAAGAAAGAAGAGAGAGTTGCTAAAAAGCGTAAACGACTCGGTGATAAGTTCTTCGATTTACTTACGACTATAAGGGTATTGTGAATGGATGTCAACAATATACCTTCACACTCATCTTATGTATCTGCTTATCTTAGAGATATGGTTTTTGCTCTCTAAATTTGATCTTCTCATTCCAGGAAATAACTCCATCCTCAACATGGGATGAGTGCAAACAACTGGTTGAAAATAGTCACGAGTACAGGTATAGCTTAAAACAAAATTAAATTTGATTATATTATGACGTGCAGTTGTTTGAAGAAAACGGCCATACTTAATTTTTTTATTCTGCAGACTGTTGTGTAAATGGGCTAAACCTGTCTATCTAAATGCTATATCATATTAATTTAACTTCAATGAGGGGCCTTTTCTGCATATAAGAATTGAATTAAGTCTGATATTTGGTCGTCAATCCACAGTATTTATCCTACCTTGATATTTGAATGTCAAGCTTCAATTTATTTCTTCTTCCTTTCTGAGACACTGTTACATACACCAGAATCTGACATTGCAAAAAAATCATTGTGCAGTTCAATCGGTGATGATATCTATTGTCAGGACATTTTTGAAGAGTACATAACAAAATTGAAGGATCACGAAATGAGAAAACACAAGGAAGAAAAGGTACTTATCTGCTTTGATTCATGTACTAGATAATTCATTTAAGAGTGTACACTCTTGATTGTCTCTCCTTTATTTTGTTAGTTTCAGTTTGTAAATGAAGTAAAATGTATGGTATACTTTTTGCCCCATTATCTTGAGAGATTTGGCAGAGCACAGTGAGGCCAAAGGAACCTCAAAATTTGGTGCTATGCTGCAATTGAAGAAGTGATGAAAACTCAGATGGAATGTAGCTAGATGTTCATTCTTTTTAGCCTAATTTAAGGACAGATTCCTATGGCATTTAATCTGTGTTGTTTTAGTTCATTTGCTTCAAGCTGTATGTTTAGTTCCTTAACATTATGGCAAAAGAGAAGGCTTCAAAAGTTAAAATTACTATGACCATGCAAAATTTCGTTCATTGGTACTTGTTGCCTCAAGTTTTCATTTGTCTATCACTTGTTTTGCTTCTTTGCAGGCAGAAAGGGAAAAGAAGAAGCGGGGAAAAGAAAGGAAAAGAGTGAAAGATAGGAGAGAAAAGGATAGGTATGATAGAGAGGAGGAGGAATTGAGGGATAATGGACCAGACAGTGACCGAGAAATTTTGTCCGAGACTCGTGCATCATATAAGAAGAAAAAATCAGGTGAAGATCGTGAAAGAAAGCGTCACAGGCATATTCATAGAACAGCAGATTATATGGACATTGATGAGGCAGAGCATTCTGAAAAGTATCATAGACACAATGGTGACCATAAGAAGGCTACACAGGTATCTAGAATTTCCTCTGTTTCTTAGCTTGACCCAGCTGCCATTTTCCTTCCAGAGGAGATTATGTGCAAAAGTTATACAAGTGGATTTGTCTCTCTGTTTCAGTTTTGGCTGGATTTCTTAATCTTGTGGGTTTATACTGCAAAGACCGTTGCCACTTCAGTTGTGGCTTTTGGACAGAATAGTCATGTTTGTTATAGCATGTCGGCGTCACAATTAACAGTGTAGGGTACTTCTTTCTCCACCTAGAATGCTCAGCGGAACAGAACCAAAAGTTTTCGTTTTTCCGACTTTTAAGACATTTGCCTGTACTTTCATTGTGAGAAGATTCTCAGGCATAGCATAGTGGGCATGTGTGTAGCAAATCACGGCCAAAAGCTTAAGCTAATTTCTTTGTTTTTTTGGGGGTCTAGAAAAGCTTAAGCTATTGGTGAAGGGAGATTATATGTTTATATGCCCATCAAAATGCCCCACTCATGCGATGAGGGATAACGCTTTATGAGGCCCTCTCTCGCAAATCAGACTAAGATATTAAACGAGTTCAACCAGAACTAAAGAAGGGGAAACCACATGTGGAATATACTTCAATGGACATGAAGGATTTGAACCAGGCTATGATATTACATTAGAAAGGTCGATGAAATTGTTTTATGTTAGTAGGTGGAGAGAGGCTGCATGAATATAAAGCCATTAAAACGCTGTATTCAAGCGACATGGGATGACACTTTAACCTGAACACAGTCATCGAAATGAAATGTTCGCATAAAGTATTCTTGTCAAGTGCCCCAAGCCCTGATTAACAAGGCCAGTGAGATTATTGGTGATGACCAATATTTCAGGTGAAGTAATCAACTGCTGCACTACTGCAGCGACATCAACAAAATTTGGATTGTTGCAGCCTTTTCCCTGTGAATGTTCAAGCTCAGATTTTAGCCTGCTCTTAGTTCTGCTTCTTTTTTTTGCAGAACAGTTTCCAATGAAACCAAGAGTAAGTGAGCTTAGTTTCCAGCTCATATGTTTAGAGATAGGGTGGTTCCTGGCCTAGAACTAGGAACTGACCCATGACTTCTGGTTCCAAAAGATTAGAACCCACCTGGAGCCACCGATTCCTAAACCGGTCGGTCCAGTTTGGTTTGTGGTTCTACTTGAGAATGGGTCCATTTTTTGTTTTTGTATAAAATCAAACTTTGTAATGACATATAAAAGTTGCACCATTTCAATACAAAAGCATATTTGGTTAAGTGGTTGTATAGTTATTTGTTCATGTTGAAGACCATGGTTCAATTCTCAATGGGTGCAAAAGTATTCTTTTGTTTGTTTAAAAGAGGCTTCAAAACCGGTTCAACCCCGGAAATGAACTGGTTACACTGGCTCCGGCTAAACAGGAGCAGTGCACACCCTTAGTTGAGAGAACTAGAGGAGGCGTGAGAATGAGTATGAGGGTTCTTGTGTTTTAACTTTTTCATAACTATTATCTTGTATATGTATTTTCAGGCCGGGCCAGTCTTTTAGAGCCTTGGACACTGAGGCCCGAAACCAAACCAGCCCGGAAAATTTACAAGTCAGACTTGAAACCTGGACAGAGCTTAGCCCGGATCCAAAAAAGTCGGGTCAGTCCGAGATTTTTGCGACAGTGGACTTTTTATACACCCCTACCCACTACAGCTACCCCTTTTTTTTTTCCCAGAAACTGAGAGCACCATTGAAGTAACATTGCTGAGACTTTGATAGTATGTTTATTGTCTTGAAGACTGGTGCCCTTATTATCTTTCACTTGCTATACGAAGGATTCATTTATTATCTTCCTAGATTTGTTTGGGTATATCTGTTGTATTGAGGGCAATATACATTATTGAGTGGTTGGTGGTGCACTGCTAAAGGAAAGAGAGAATCAGAAGGCAACTGAAAACGCTGTTGGTTTCGCTCTTTTTGCTTTTTGTCTTAGTAAGTGGTATTTTCACTCTGTAAACAAGGAGGTCAAAGTAGTACTTGAAGTCCTCAGTTTGTACATAGCTCCTACTATGGAAGTCCACCCCAGTCTAACCACTTCCTCTTTTGTTCATTGCCGCACTCTTTGGCCATTTCCATACTCTATTATTTCAACTCCCCATTTTGAGGTTTGTTATTGTCCAATTGTTCCTCACAGCACTAACGTGCTGATTTTTGTTTGTTTGTTTTTGCATAACTTATGGTGCAGCATGAATCCACTCCCGAGTCTGACAGTGAAAACCGTCATAAGAGACGCAATAGAGATCGCAGAAATGGTTCTCATAAAAGTGGTGGGTATGAGGAGGAACTTGAAGATGGGGAATTTGGCGAAGATGTAAGAAATTAGTAGTTTGGCTCTATTCATCTTTGAACTGCTGTGAACCTTTTCAAGCGCAGCTTAGTCAGTCATCATATCACTTCTCATATAGAGAAAACGAGCTGTTTTTTGTGTGTTTTCAGCTCCCCTAAATGTGTGCACATCTTCTATTTTCTTTTATTTATTTTTTGGTTGGCATACATCTAGCCTAGGTGGGTTTACTGCAGATATAGGAAAATGTCATCTTGATACTGATGAGGTTTCACTTAAGCGTGTCGTAGTTGGTGCTTTGGCATGTTTAGAAACTAGCAATTCTCGATGGCATCCTCTGCTCTGTTTCTTGGCAAGGTGACACCAACCCGTCAGTGCTGGCATATTTTAATTCTAAAATTTCGGAGTAGTGAATTGCGGCAAATAAATCTCTGACCCATGTCCATGAACAGGACAGATCAGTAGCTGCGAGAGATTGAAGGGAGAGAAGTAAGGACTATGTAATTTAACTAAAAAACTTCAATTGGTTCCATGAGAGTGGAAGGAATGGAAGGGTGGTCTATATCAAAGTTCTTATGAACCATAGGGGAAAAAAAGGTGAAAAAGAGCGTTAGTTTCATGAATTCGAATTCCACTCATTCTCGGATGAAACCACAATTTGGGTCAAATTCATTTAAATAAACGAAGATATGGAGCATGTGCATTGTTATCTTGTGTATCTGCAAATCATTGGTTGTGGTGGACTGATCGTGGAGTCTTATGCAGGATGAGCTCAAGTTATAGAAAAGGTTTTGACTTCAGGATTGCTTGTAGGACCAAAGAATTTTGTATTATGGTAGTCATTGCGAAGTAGATGCCTTCAATGCCCTACATACAAAGTAGAAGATACTTCTAGAGGAATAGGTTAATTACCCGAAAGAATTTCAGCACAATTTTGAGTTCAATGATAGTCCTTTGTAGTTCTAAACAAATGAGAAATTGTGAGTGTATGAAAGTCCATTTGCTTTGATGGTATCATATTACAGAGAAATGGCTGCATTTAGCTTTGAAGCAAAGATAAGCAAGAAAGGAGATTAGATCGAGATGAGATAGTTTAGCCTCTTTCCTATAGGTGTTGAAATTTTCACTACGCACTTTCACGTGGAAATTTTGACCAAGCACATTCACGAAAGGGATAACACTGGCTCTGATATCATGTTTGAAAGTCTAACTCAAAAGCTTAAGTTTATAGATGGAGGGAACCACATGAATATAAAGAGCATTTGGGACTTGTTTTCAAGTAATGTGAGACATGCTTTAATAGTGAGGATATCCCATGTGTTCTTGGGAAATTACTCTGATGATTTTCTGGAATTTGTTGGTCCTGTGAAATTAATCCAATATGAAATTACTTTAACGTGCCCTTTTGAAATCCAATAGTTAAGTTGGCTAGTACATCTTATCAGATGAATATGAATTATAAACATCAAAGCATTTTGCTCTCTGTATGGTTATGCCTTGTGCTGGATTGGTATGAGCAATTGTTTCCGGATATCCGGTAATTTTAGAGGATAATTTATATTCATTTGTTTGGGAGGACTTTAGTGCTCATCATCTCCTCCCTGGAGTTTATAAGAGGATGTCAGGGCTACATGACCAAAATACAATGCCGTGCTAATTTAGATGAGCAACCGACCCTCTTTACTTGCGAGGTAAATACATTTAAATGCAGAAGGATTAGGAGTATCATCCCGAGCGTAAAAGAGACGTGTCTATCGGGTTTCGGTTATTCTTAGTTGGGTTGGGCGGGCGGGTTCGAGCAGGAATGCTGTGCTTACGAAAAAAAGAGGTCTTCATACAGAGTCGCCCGCTCGTGTGAGCAGCCGGAGAAACCGGGGAATCGGTTGAGTAAACTTCCCCAGGCCGGAAAATAACGGATGAAGCTAACTGTTATATTTCTAGCTCCGTAGACATTATGTCACAACATTAATCTTGTGTGGTCTCCGTGGACTCTACGTTGTGTTTGCACTGAAAGTTGAAAGTATAGGTGCGATTGATTCTAGATTCTGCTTATTGGTTTTGGCTAGATGATTATGCTTATTCCCGTTCGTAATTTATTTATTTTCGAGCATCGTAGTGATTTCTCCCGAAGCACATTCGTTCATGCAAGTTTCTCATTAATTCAGCGAACAACAAGTTCATCTGTGTATGTTCAAAACTCGGATAGAACCTTCATCGGCTTACTTGTTTTTATTAGTTCATGCATGATAATGCCCAACCTAACCGCGAAAGCTTGGATGATTGTCGATTGCTTGCTTATGTGTCAACAACCCCTCTAATGGGACGCGTGGCCCGTGAGAGTAGTTTAGTCTATACGATACTTCATTGTCGTGCTTGAATTTTTTGTGGTGGAATGTAGAAAAGAAATCCTTGAAAATGTCATGAGAGAGAGGGAGGGAGGAATGTGTATGGCATTGGCAGGGAAAATTGTCTAAAAAATCTTAATCATATTGCACTTTTTCCATGTCAGTTATAAATCTTTAATTTTTGCCAATTGAATCCTAAATCTTTTCATGTTTTGTTAATTGAGTTTATCCGGTCAATTTTGATTGGAAATTGCTGATATGGATTTCGGTTTTCTTACTTGGCATGGTGGGTGATAACATCAATAAGTTTTTAAATTTGTAAATTTTCTTGAATTTTTTCTTTTCTTTGTTTTTTTTTTAATTCTATGGTCGGCGAGGGTTGTCGAGCCCTCATTGGTCTTGAGCAAGGTAGCCTTGTCTAGATCTAGGTGACGCTGCTCTTCGCCAGTGGCCGGAGCGGGCTTGGTGGAAATAAAAGAAAAAAGAAAATATAAATTTTGGTAAAATATTATTTAAAATTGTTCATGTCAGTGCTATCTGCGTCACATAAGACGGTCAGTTTTCATGCTGATTTTCGGTCAAAATTTTTTGCCGCTGAAAAGCTCATCAAGACGAGCCTTCGTCATCATCAATTTGCCATGCTGAGATGCTCACTTTTGACAGCCTAAAACCCACCCAGCCCGATCCACCTTTACTAGAGAATGGTGCAAGTCTTGCTCTGGACCCATGCTTAATCATGAATTATGAAGGAGTGCATATGATTATGAGAGCACGAACCATCATGCGTGGTTTGCAACTCTCTTTTCGGACAATTCGGTGGGAATTAGAGTTAGCATCATGATTGGAGTTCCTACTTCTTGTTCCTGTAAAGATAAAACACCTACATGTACGATGTGAACTTCCTCATGCACGTTTTTGTTTCTAAGCTCCTTGACTTAGACGTATTTGATGTGATTACAAAAAATGGTGGCGCGAATTACCTTATTAGCAATTCAATTTCACGTTTGTTTTCAATCTGGGTCGCTCCGCAGGTTATCAAAGATGATGCCGGATTTTATTTTTATCGAAAGAAAGTTATATTCATCGCTCAAAATGATACATGAGAAGTACATGGATTCATAGTAAAGAAAATCGAAGTAGAGCAAACCTTAAAATACTATGAAACGAAGCCAATTTAGAAAAATAATGAGGATCAATAGAACACGAGTAGGGTCAAGCACACATTCGTTCCATAGGAACATATCTATAAATCAATATAATCGACGACAGATCACTTGATCTTGTATCATCATCAGTTATGAGCACACATTGAAATTCCTTTTTCCAATAACTACGGTGTTGTCAATTGGCAGTGCGTGTCTAGGTTCGGCTTTCTCTATGCCACCGCAAGATGCCTAAGCTTCTACAATCACCATTGAAACTAGAGGTAGAAGACGTATACACGGACAGAGCATACGGGTATTGAATCCTAGAAAATATATTTATTAAGCTCGCAGTGGTGATCGTCAAAGCTCTTGTGATCACCATTTAACTGGAGGCACAGGATGTGTACACGGACAGAGCACGGAGTGTTGAATCCCTGAAACGTTTTTATTAAACTTTCAAATCTAGATCGGGAGATAATAGCTCCTAGATTTATAACTCAACTGGGAGAAGAGAGCCACTAGATCTAAATCGAAAGGGAAGAAAAGATGAGGAAAAAAAAAACTCAAACCATAGAGTAATTTCCCGGACTAATGAAAACTATAGATGCTCGTCTTTAATAGAAAGGATTTATGGGCATTTTCAAGTTTCATCCAATTCTTAATCTACGTCTTATCTATACCTCACCCAATTAATCAAGTATTTTCGAGAGAAGTATGATCCCAACGAGGATTATATGGCTTACAAACCCAATTTATGGTTACCAAATAGTATTGGGTCTTTCGAAGCTCAGGTGGTAGGCTACGTGACTCAGCAACTTTGTAACCATGAATCTTTATTCAAAAGTCACGTATGTATTCAGTTCATAATAGAGTAATTAACCAAAACCGTAATCTTATTTATTCGTTCATATAAATTTGATTGCACAATCGTGATTTAACC
>JAGVVM010014873.1:0-22724 GCA_019149425.1 Psidium friedrichsthalianum | reverse complement strand
ATTTTTGTTTTTATATGACAATGTGAGAACTAAACTATATAATGGGCATGTCATGAATGATTTTTTAAAAAAACATGAATTTTCATTTTTTGAGATGTAATCTTAAAAAATGATGCGGTTCAACATAAATATTTATAAGATAGATCACGCAATGTAATTATCTATATGATGTGAATCTTTGAAAGATGTCATTTTAAGGCATGGCAATGGAATGATATATCCAACAAGATTTAATCGGGATTTAAATCACTCAATTTAGGCAACAAATTTTTTTGATATTCTAAAGATTAGAATCATTACCTATTTTTGCGGATTTGACTACCTAATTCACCTTGTATTGCGTTGTTAATCAGGATCTCGAATCACAACTCCAACGACGGAATAGATGCGGTTTTGTGTCAATGAAGGAGGAGTTGGCAATGGTGACACCGAGCTTCCAAACTTTCACTCTCCAAAACTCTTCCCTAAAAATATGTTCCCATTTGGCACCATTTAGATTTTTTTTCTTTATCCTCCCCTTAAAGCATTCTTTCTTCCTCCTTCTATAGCCTTCTCTTCTATCTCCCTTTCTTCATCTCCATCTCCCTTTCTTCATCCCCATCTCCCTTTCTATCTTTCTTTCTCTACTTTCCTTTCTAATTTCTCCACTAACTCATCTTTTTAGCTATTTGCAAAATAGTCCCTCAATTTTTAAATATTTATATTCTAGTCCTTAAAGTCTTAAGTATTTGCAATTCAGTCCCTGAGAAAAATTTTTTTTAAATCCAAGCCTTCATAAAATTTTCAACACATTTTCCCCATGCTTAGTCCAATTGCCCATCAATTTAAGCTCATATCCTCCGGCAATGATGCAAGATGCAATGCATGAGGAAATATTTTTGGTGAGAATTAATTCATGATTTTTGTGCAATATATAAATCGAAATCAAAATTTAGGTGTCAACACTCATCCCCTAATTCTAACCCCAAAAAACTCAAAATATTTTCCCATTTTTATCATCCCTCATCCTCGCATCGGTGACTTCACTGGACAAGAGAAAAAGGCACACCAACCGAAGAAACCAAAAACTCTCTCCCACCGATGACCCTCCTCCACGTTGGCCAGCTAGCTTTCTCCAGCAACCTTCCTCCACACTGTCGGCGGAATATTTCTCTCTCCCCTCAAAAATGGGAAAATATTTGGGGTTTCTGTTTTTTGGGGTTGGAATTAGGGGATGAGGGGAGAGGAAAATATTCCGACGCTGATGTGGAGGAAGGTCACCGGAGAAAGCTCGTTGGTCGACGTGGAGGAGGGTCCCGGTGGGAGAGAGTTTTTGGGGAGAGAGGAGGTTTCTGATTTTTTTTTTTTTGGGGGGAGGGTTGAATGTGATGAGAGAGGATGGGATTCAAAATTTTTGGAAGGCTGACAAAAAAAATTCCCGCCCAAAAATTTTCCCTCCCCTCAGTTTGTGACGTGGAGCATTCTTGGCTTAGGAATGAAAATGGACAGTCTGATTTCATTTTATGGTAACCTTGACATAGAAATGCCATGTCAGGGGATCCAAATCGGAGAAAATGGATGTTTTAGGCCCACATTTTGGAACCCAACGTTGCTTTTGTCATTTGCATCAGATGGTGGGACAAGGAATAATAATGAAAATGTCTTTGTTTTCGTTCTAGAGGAGGAAAGAAAGTTACTTTTTCTTTAGAGAGTTAAAATCAAGAGCAATAGCGACGGAAATTTTACATAATTTTCTAATGTTATTTGATTGAAATCAGGCATGGCTGGCATACATAAAAAAATCAATGGATCTTTTAGTTTTGTTAACTAGTACCGCAAAGCATATCTAGTTAATAACCATGCACAAATAAATATGTAAGTATTTACCTAATAAACTATTAGCATGGTAAGTTTCGTTTTTCTAATTAAGGTAATGAATAGTAAGAATAAAGTTATGTCCATATGTGTTTATAAAATTTCATCCTTATAAATTTGTTATACATATGTAAGATCTTATCGTTCCAACATACCACTGAAGCTATAGCGTGTCTGATCCAACCAAACCTTTCTCTACTAGCAAAAAGGAAAAAAGAATGAAATCTTTATCCTTTATTGTACTTTATATAAATCTAGTCTTAAAAAATATACTTACATATAGGAAGGAAGTATGGTAATTGGACATGTGGTGTTTGTATCATTTCTTGTACATTTCATAATTACCCTTTCATGAAATACGTTTAAAAATCAGACCATCTAGTGAAGCCAAATCATTAAGTGACCATCAAATTCACTGATATCTTATGCCTACCGACTACATCCATGAGTAACCATCGAATTTCTCCTAAGCTGGTTCTTTATTTTCTCTCAAGATATAATCACTTAACATTGTAGTGCGTGTCTCAATACTAGTAGATATATTCTACATCGTCATAGGATTGACTTTTAGTTTTCATACCTCATCAAAATTGTCATTTTAAGTGAAAGGAACAAATTCCAATTACAACGTAGCGGATTACACAAAAAAAAAATGCCAAACCATATTTGAATCACTAATCAGAGAAGTATATTATGCGACAATCGTACCTCGATTTCCATAGATTAAAAGTTTAGCACAGTGAGAGAGACTATGGTTGTCTATGATTTCACATTCAGGAGAGGAGCAGAATATCGTTGTTGTTCACTGTTCTTCTCTATTCTTTGTTGAAAGAACGTTCAACAAGTAATAACGATCGAAGAAATGCAATTCTTTTATCACGTTAAGAGAAGTAACTGCATTTGGCAGTTATTTCAATTCATGTGTGTTACGAGCTGGGTTTGCCCATCTTAGGCAGCCCACGGTGCATATATAATAGCCAACATCTCCAACTAGCTCATGTTGGGATAAATGTAACTCTCTCTTTTCTACAAGGTTCATATCAATAAATAATCAACGTGACCAGCATACTACAAGAGCTCATTGCCATACGTGTATTAGAAATATATAGGGGCTCAAATTGAGCATAATTAATTCAGAGTAGATCCGATATGCAGTACTCTAGATCAATCAGCCTTATATACATCATATCTTTCTTGATCTCTTAAGTATTTTGTACATATTTTATTCACAGTTATGATTAACTCAAATAATCATAATCGGTTAGCATGTGAATACAAAGACAGTATGTGACATCAAAATAAATTGATCTTCCTTTTCCCTTGGATCTCTCCATTTCAATTCAATTCGCTTTTCTAGAAATGCCTCACTGAATTGAATCATCCATGATCATTGGTGACATTCTAAGATAACAAAAACTCAATAAAAATTTTGAGAATAAGTAAGAGTCGTGGGAGCACTTAATTAAGGGAGCAACTCTTATCCTCAAGAGTCTCACACGATTTAAAAGTTGAAATCAAAATTTTTGTCAACTCTTATTGGTTGTTTCACACATATGCAATGTGAAATATGTATTACGGTACTTTCTCCTTTCCTATCGAGCATATGTCTATACACTTAATACAGTACAGATGATAGTTTAGATATTCACAATATCTAACGTGAGTTCACAAATCCACTCTCTTTCAAAAAAATCTATCAAAACTCACATGTTGCACTAATGATAGGTAAAGTGAAATATGTGGGTTATTTCATTTTCATACATAATAAACATTATGACTTCATCTTAACATTCTATTAAGGCAACATTTTATATTTTAAGCTTGAGCTCTCAATTATCACCTAAATATTAAGATAGAGCCAATTACCTGTGTGAGTGGGCTAATTTCTCATCTGTCTGACATACCTTCTCAATGTAATGCACCAAGCATTAATATTCATAAATGACAAATAAAACTCATAGGCGTTAGAAAATACCATTATGAACTTTAGGGAAATACAAATATCTAGTACATCAACTTCGACATAGTCCTAGAGATTTTACATGAGCAAGAAAAATATCTCTAGGAATTGCCTTCATCATAGGATCTGCTATCATTCTATATGTAGATACATATTAGACGTTCATATCTTTTCGTGCAACAATGTCTTTTACTAAATTATATTTCGTATCTAATATTTGGTCTTGCAATGAAATTTAAGATCTTTAGTATAAGCTATTGCTACTTGGCTATCACAATTAACCGATAATAAGCTTGCAACATCCTTAATAACACCTAAACGATCCAAAAATATCTTAAGATAAATAGCCTATTGTACTACTACTGATAATGCCACAAAATCAGCTTCTGTTGTGGATAAAGCTATACATGTTTGCTTCTTACTACTCCATAGTATGGCGTCATTGTCTAGTAAGAATATAAATCCAATGGTAGTTTTTACTTTCATCTAAATCTCCTCCCAATCATTATCAGTATAGCTTTCAAGGCATAGATCTCTACCTTGACAACTTAGCAAATAATCGAAAGTACCGTTCAGATAACTTAGGATTTTTTTAAACGATAGTCCAATGTGCTTAATCTAGATTGGATTGGCATCTACTTACCATTCCAACTTCATAACAAATATGAAGTCTTGTAAAATCATAGCATACATTAAGCTTTCAACAATACTAGCATATGAAATGTTTTCATTCGTTCCTTTTCTTATGGAGTCTCAAGACACATTTTATGACTCAATCTTTCACCCCTTGCAATAGGAGTATCTATAGGTTTACAGTCTTGGCATAACGAAATTGTTCAAGGATTTTTTTTATATACATCTCTTGTGAACGAGAGAATAATCTGTCGAAATTTTAACTCCAAGAATGTATGCAACTTCACCCATATATTTCATTTCAAAATTGAAGATAATCAATTCTTGACCATATTAACAAGCTCCATATTACTTCCGACAATTAGTACATATTTATGATAAGATCACAAATTGATCTTTTGAACTTTTGATATATAATCAATGATAGTCTTCAATCATTACAACATTATATGCCATTATGGCTTTATGAAACGTATATATCATTGTCTTGAAGATTGCTTAGGCTATATATTGATCTCGAAAGTCAACACACTTTTATGTTTTTGCCTTTTGTAATAAACCCAATGAGTTGTTCCATATAAATTTCTTCTACTAATTCTCCATTGAAAAAAGTAGTCCTTACATCCATTTAATGTAATTCAAGATCACTGCTAGCCACTATTGCCAGAATAAAATGAATTTAAGGTAATCTCACCACTAGAGAAAAAGTTTCTTCATAATTAATTCTTTCCTGTTGATATACCCTTTCGCCACAATGCACGCCTTATATATTTCAATTGAGCACTCAGTCATAATCAATTCATTCTATTGACAATATCCTTTCACTACAAAACGAGCCTTATATCTTTCAGTTGAGCCATCAGTCATAATCAATTTATTCTTGTTCATTATACATTTTTCGCCAAAAGGCGAGCTTTACATCTTTCAATTGAGTTATTAGCTTTAACCTTTATTTTGAGAACCCACTTATTCCCAATGGCTTCGCATCCTTTTGAAGATCAACCAATTTCCAAACTTGATTTGACTTCATCGACTCTATTTCTTCTTCCATTGCTTTTATCCATAATTCATTAGCAAGGCAAGTCAAAGTCTCATTTATATTTCTTGGCTCATCCTTTTCTTATGGAGCAACTATGAAAGCTTCCCCTCAGTGTCAAAATATCGATCGAGAATACTTTGACGACTTGTTTGTCGTACAAGAGATTATACCCTCGGTAAAATCATACTCCATTACGCTCACACTCGAATTAGATAATGACAACATCGTCTTATCAAGTGACTGCAATTGAGACTGATTCAACTAAATTTCCACTTCTATATTGCTCCTACATAGATGAGATGCTCCAATAATAAAACATCACGATCCAAGGTTTCAAATAAAGAATAGTTTTCACTCTCTCACCATTTTTAGGAATTCTTTCTCTAAGAATGTAACATGGTCAGTATATAGACAGCAGTAAATACAGCATCACCCCAAAAGTGATTGTGAAATTAGCATGTGCGATCATAGACCTAACAATTTTCATTAGAGTTCTGTTTCTTCTCTCGACAACACCATTTTGTTGAGAAGTCGCGGAATAGTCAACTATCTTTCTATTCTTTTTCCATCACATAAATTTTCTGAATTGTTCAAATAAATGTTCTCAACCTCGATCGGATCTTAATGCTTTTATTTTCATCTCTAATTGATTTTCTCCCTCATAAACTTCTTAAGTAACTTAATGCCTCAGATTTATGAGAATTTAAATCGACATGACTGAATCGAGTATAATCATCTATAAAATGTGATAAAATATACAGCTTCATGCCTTGCTCTTACATTCATTGGACCACAAATGTCACGCCCCGAACCTCCACGAGCGCGCGACATCTGCGCAACGACAGTCGATACCATGCGACATCCTAGGACTGTCACCGACCTTGAACCTTAATATCCGAATTTTGCGCTAGCGGAAGCGATACCTTACCCCTGGCAACAAATGAGCAAGGACTGCCAACCATAACACCTCATATATTACACATTCTCAACTCCATATTACACAGAAATTCAACTTTACAAATATTAACAACAACAAACAATCCAGGGCGACCACGTTCCTCTGCAACCACCGATTCACCATCAATTGTCCTTGCCAACTGGGTATTCCGCCACCTGGATATCAAATCATGTGGTATCTCTGCCATGCTTATATCCTAGGACTGAAAAATAAGAGTAATCACCCGTGAGAACACATCTCAGCAAGCTAACCTCTAAATCCCTTCTCAGAATACCACACAAACTCTCAGACCCAACTCACGCCTCATCAGGCACTCAAACCATAGAGTCAAAATTCTCAAATATTATTTTGAATACGAACACGAGCCCCAAATATTTGAAATAGTAATATAAATATTGCTCATCCCTATTTTGGCATAAATGCTCCAAAAACCCATTTTTTCGTACTCGGTCCACACGGGACCCACAAAATATGTCACTTTCTAATCAATATTTAATTGGGGCAGCACGTGAACAGTGTTCGTGGATCGTGAACAGTGATTTCAAAATACTATTTGGCCCGTTTTTTGCACTAAATCTCTCAAAAAATCCATTTTTCGGTACCTGAAACTTCGCGGGACCTACTCCAATCACCACAAACAGCCTATATCCAAGCCAAGACAGCAATATACCAAGCCCAAATAATATATCACAGCCACGCCACCAAAATCAATTTGCACAAATACGCCAATTCCGGCAATTTTTCCTAAACCGATTTACCTCGAATCGAACCCTAGAGCTAGTTCATGACATGTACATATTATAATCGAATCAGAAATAGAGGTTTAACTTACCTAATCGAGGCTGAAACGGAGTTGAGAAAGCGGTGAAAACGGCGGCGCACGGCGGTGACCGAAAGGGACGACAGATTTTCGGTGGATTTCGTCCAAACCGGGGCTGATCAAGGGCTGAAACAAGACCGAATCGAGCTGGAAAACAAGATTATGACATGAATATGGGTTTCTAGGGACGCCGGGGTTGATATATATCAACGGGAACCAAAATCCAAAATCTGGAAATCAAAAACAGATTCGTCGACCAAATGTCAAAGCAGATTCGAAAGGCCAACGACCTCGGATCGAAGTGATTTAAGTTGGAATAGAACCACAAGACATTGAACTACAACATAGCCAAAAATCACGATGATCGAACAGTCGGATTTCCGTCGATGGCCGATTGAAGTCGCAGCAGAAATCTGGAACCCAGCAGAGAGACAGAAAAATCCGAAAATTTGGAGAGAGAGAGAGGAGAGAGAGAGAGAGAAGAGAGAGAATCTACCGGAAATTATGGAGGAGAGAGAGTGGTTTGACCAATAATTACCTTAAGGATAATTATTGCCGGTGACTATTCACCGAAAACAACATAAAGCTGAACGAATGGACTGATTTTTGGACTATCAGTAAAATTTGGACTGATAAAGCTTGGGCCTCAATTATTTTCGATCACAGCTGGTCAATTAGTCAAAAGATGACTGACGAGACATTTTTGGAATTCGTGAAATTTCAGGACCGATAGGGCTCAATCGGTGCTGATTTGGCTCAATCGCGATCGGAAATAACTCTGGATTTCGTCGTAAATTTTTCTAGCCTCCCTAAAATTTACTAATACTCTCTAGCCATGAATTCTAGCACAAGACGGGAGCGAGATGGCAATTTCCAATTTTGCCCTTCTTTTAGACACTTTGAAGCTAGACTGTCAATTTCATGCCTTTCAAGGCGATGTCCAAATTTTGTCTCTCAATCCTCGAAAATCTAATATTATTTATCTTACAGACAACCGAAATTCAACATCCCTGTTATACCTGTACGGTCGAATGGTTGACTATTACGACGGCCTAGGAAACTCGTCGTAACCAACGACCTCAGAGTTTCCGTAACAACGGAAGCGAGCTCCTTCCATCCATACATAGAATAAGGGTAGAGAGAGAGAGAGACAGACCAATCAATTCATCAAATCACAATTTATATTGCATGTCCTCTTTATACAACATTCAGGATGACGCCATACACAGTTTAAAGCTCTTGTCACCTCATTACAACCCATTGCTCGACCTTTACAATAAAGAGACTCTAGGTCGACAAGGTTCTCAACTCCTATAGCGAGCAAACCACACAATTTCTACAAGGGACTTCTGCTTCAACCTTAATCATCATCATCCGTCCCATCATCTGGTTCAGGGAAAGACTAGTCTCTAGATCATTTTCCTTCGGATCCTCTGTCTTACCCGTATTACATTCTTATCTCCATATTACACTTCAATATCAGTTTTACAAATATTAACGACAACAACTAATCCAGGGCGACCACATTCTTCAGCAATTACCGATTCACCATCAATTGTCCTCGCCAACTGGGTACTCCGCCCACTTGGATATCAAATCTTGTGGTATCCCTGTCCTGCTTATGTTCTGGGGTCTGAAAATAAGGGTAATCACCCGTGATAACAAATCTCAGCAAGCTAACCTTTAATCTCCTCCTCATGACGCCAAACAGATCTAGACCAAACTCTCAGGTCCAACTCAGGTACTCAAATCACCGGGCCAAATTTCCATTGGCCAAAAAGCAGTTCAAATTTAGAAAGTCGCCACAGGGTGGCCAAGCATATAAAGTATTTTTAACAGGCCCAATCCAGGACGCACACAAAGTTCAGATAACACAGAAATAACACGACCAGTTAATAGCTCAACAAAGGCAATTAAACTTTCAATTTGAAACCACGTCCAATCCAGGACAATCAATGCAAATACATATGCATGCACGCTCAATTTTGAGCCTCGGCTTAACAGCCAATTTGACCTGCGTTATATAGGTGCATCAGGTCTGTACGCAACCCGCGTATGGAACCCCTCAGGTTAGCACTTATCACTCCAGCTACCCCGCGTCAAACGCTTCAGGGAGGCACGAGGCTACGTTTTCCCCGCCTTTGAGGTTACATTTTACGCCTTTATGGCTACATTTTACGCCAAGTGACTCATTGCTACATTTTACGCCAAGTCACAATGATATGCAATCAAACATGCGAAAATCGTCGGCATTCGCCTTTCAGGCAGTAAAACCCTTTAAATTCATTTGGACAGAAATCATCGGCTAAGCACGTTAGGCCACATTTCAAATACAAGTCCAAATATTCAATCCATATTTTCGGCCAAATGGCCAAGCCAATCAACTCATTTGTGAACCCAAATTGTCGCACTCGCCTTTCAGGCAATAAAATCCTTTAAATTCATTTGGACATAAATCATCGGCCAAGTACGTTAGCCACATTTCAAATACAAGTCCAAATATTTCACTCAGGCATACGAAACAATGCCCGTTTCAATTGGGCAAAAACCTTAGCCAAGTACGTTAGGCCAAAACTTAAAACACGTGCCCAAATATTTCAATTCAGATGGCCGACATAATGGCCAAACCAATCAATCTCTTTCACGTGCCCAATTTTGTCAAAAATACCCAATTTCTCACATGGGACCCAAATGACCCAAAGAATCATTTTCAAGTATACGTGGGTAATCCTCAAATATTATTTTGAATATGAACACAGGCTCCAATATTTGAAATAGTAATATAAATATGCTCGGGCCTATTTTGCAAAATCCTCCTCCTCTCCCTCTTTTCGGTTCTCGGTCTCTCCCGGATTCCATTTTCTGTCAACTTCAATCGGCCGCCGACGGAAATCCGACGTTGAACGTGATTTTTGGATGTGAACAGTAATGTCTTGTGGGTTCCACTTATTTGATCCCGTTGTTTGACCATCCAAAATGGCCCAAAATTCATTTGTTCCGAATCGATATATTGTTGACCCATAGCAACCCCTAGAGCTTATTTTTTATGTGAAAATATTGATTTCAGCTCTTGAACCATCCCGTTCATCCCTTGATCAGCCCGGTTTGGACATAATCCACCGGAAAACGTCCCTTTTCGGTCGCCGCCGTCGCCGTTTCCACCGCTTTCTCAGCTCCGTTTCAGCCTCGATTAGGTAAGTTATACTTCTATTTCTCGTTTAGAATATTATACATGCCATGGACTAGCTCTAGGGCCTGATTCGAGGTAAATCGGTTTAGGAAAAATTGCCGGAATTGGCGTATTTGTGCAAATTATATTCTGTGGGCTGTGAATATGCTGTGGATTGGTGAAAGGTTGCTGTCCATGTTTGAATAAGGCTGTTTGAGGTGGTTGATATGGGTCTCGCGAGGTTCGAGTACTGAAAAATGCATTTTTGGGCCATTTTATGCCAAAACGGGCCAAATAGTGCCCTATTTTACTGTTCACGATCCACGAATACTGTTCACGTGCTGTCCAATTTAATTTTGGTTTGAAAATGACATGTTTTATGGGTCCCGTGTGGACCGAGTACCGAAAAATGGGTTTTTGGAGCATTTTATGCAAAATAGGGCCCGAGCAATATTTATATTACTATTTCAAATATTTGGAGCCTGTGTTCATATTCAAAATAATATTTGAGGATTACCCACGTATACTTGAAAATGATTCTTTGGGTCATTTTGGGTCCCATGTGAGAAATTGGGTATTTTTGACAAAATTGGGCACGTGAAAGAGATTGATTGGTTTGGCCATTATGTCGGCCATCTGAATTGAAATATTTGGGCACGTGTTTTAAGTTTTGGCCTAACGTACTTGGCTAAGGTTTTTGCCCAATTGAAACGGGCATTGTTTCGTATGCCTGAGTGAAATATTTGGACTTGTATTTGAAATGTGGCCTAACGTACTTGGCCGATGATTTATGTCCAAATGAATTTAAAGGATTTTATTGCCTGAAAGGCGAGTGCGACAATTTGGGTTCACAAAATGAGTTGATTGGCTTGCCATTTGGCCGAAAATATGGATTGAATATTTGGACTTGTATTTGAAATGTGGCCTAACGTGCTTAGCCGATGATTTCTGTCCAAATGAATTTAAAGGGTTTTACTGCCTGAAAGGCGAATGCGACGATTTTCGCATGTTTGATTGCATATCATTGTGACTTGGCGTAAAATGTAGCAATGAAGTCACTTGGCGTAAAATGTAGCCATAAAGGCGTAAAATGTAACCTCAAAGGCGGAAAACGTAGCCTCGTGCTCCCTGAAGCGTTTGACGCGGGGTAGCTGGAGTGATAAGGTGCTAACCTGAGGGGTTCCATACGCGGTTGCGGTACAGACCTGATGCACCTATATAACGCAGGTCAAATTGGCTGTTAAGCCGAGGCTCAAAATTGAGCGTGCATGCATATGTATTTGCATTGATTGTCCTGGATTGGACGTGGTTTCAAATTGAAAGTTTAATTGCCTTTGTTGAGCTATTAACTGGTCGTGTTATTTCTGTGTTATCTGAACTTTGTGTGGTCCTGGATTGGGCCTGTTAAAAATACTTTATATGCTTGGCCACCCTGTGGCGACTTTTCTAAATTTGAACTGCTTTTTGGCAATGGAATTTGGCCCGGTGATTTGAGTACCTGAGTTGGGACCTGAGAGTTTGGTCTAGATCTGTTTGGCGTCATGAGGAGGAGATTAAAGGTTAGCTTGCTGAGATTTGTTATCACGGGTGATTACCCTTATTTTCAGACCCCAGAACATAAGCAGGACAGGGATACCACAAGATTTGATATCCAAGTGGCGGAGTACCCAGTTGGCGAGGACAATTGATGGTGAATCGGTAATTGCTGAAGAATGTGGTCGCCCTGGATTAGTTGTTGTCGTTAATATTTGTAAAACTGATATTGAAGTGTAATATGGAGATAAGAATGTAATACGGGTAAGACAGAGGATCCCGAAGGAAAATGATCTAGAGACTAGTCTTTCCCTGAACCAGATGATGGGACGGATGATGATGATTAAGGTTGAAGCAGAAGTCCCTTGGTAGAAATTGTGTGGTTTGCTCGCTATAGGAGTTGAGAACCTTGTCGACCTAGAGTCTTTTATTGTAAAGGTCGAGCAATGGGTTGTAATGAGGTGACAAGAGCTTTAAACTGTGTATGGCGTCATCCTGAATGTTGTATAAAGAGGACATGCAATATAAATTGTGATTTGATGAATTGATTGGTCTGTCTCTCTCTCTCTCTACCCTTATTCTATGTATGGGATTGAAGGAGCTCGCTTCCGTTGTTACGGAAACTCTGAGGTCGTTTGGTTACGACGAGTTTCCTAGGCCGTCGTAATAGTCAACCATTCGACCGTACAGGTATAACAGGGATGTTGAATTTCGGTTGTCTGTAAGATAAATAATATTAGATTTTCGAGGATTGAGAGACAAAATTTGGACATCGCCTTGAAAGGCATGAAATTGACAGTCTAGCTTCAAAGTGTCTAAAAGAAGGGCAAAATTGGAAATTGCCATCTCGCTCCCGTCTTGTGCTAGAATTCATGGCTAGAGAGTATTAGTAATTTTAGGGAGGCTAGAAAAATTTTACGACGAAATCCAGAGTTATTTTCCGATCGCGATTGAGCCAAATCAGCACCGATTGAGCCCTATCGGTCCTGAAATTTCACGAATTTCCAAAAATGTCTCGTCAGTCATCTTTTTGACTAATTTGACCAGCTTTGATCGAAAATAATTGAGGCCCAAGCTTTATCAGTCCAAATTTTACTGATAGTCCAAAAATCAGTCCATTCGTTCAGCTTTATGTTGTTTTCGTGAATAGTCACCGGCAATAATTATCCTTAAGGTAATTATTGGTCAAACCACTCTCTCTCCTCCATAATTTCCGGTAGATCTCTCTCTCTCTCTCTCTCTCTCTCTCTCTCTCTCTCTCTCCAAATTTTCGGATTTTTCTGTCTCTCTGCTGGGTTCCAGATTTCTGCTGCCGACTTCAATCGGCCATCGACGGAAATCCGACTGTTCGATCATCGTGATTTTTGGCTATGTTGTAGTTCAATGTCTTGTGGTTCTATTCCAACTTAAATCACTTCGATCCGAGGTCGTTTGGCCTTTCGAATCTGCTTTGACATTTTGGTCGACGAATCTGTTTTTGATTTCCAGATTTTGGATTTTGGTTCCCGTTGATATATATCAACCCCGGCTGTCCTAGAACCCATATTCATGTCATAATCTTGTTTTCCAGCTCGATTCGGTCTTGTTTCAGCCCTTGATCAGCCCCGGTTTGGACGAAATCCACCGAAATCTGTCGTCCCTTTTCGGTCACCGCCGTGCGCCGCCGTTTTCACCGCTTTCTCAACTCCGTTTCAGCCTCGATTAGGTAAGTTAAACCTCTATTTCTCGATTAGAATATTGTACATGCCATGAACTAACTCTAGGGTTCGATTCGAGGTAAATCGGTTTAGGAAAAATTGCAGGAATTGGCGTATTTGTGCAAATTGATTTTGTGACGTGGCTGTGATATATTATTTGGGCTTGGTATATTGCTGTCTTGGCTTGGATATAGGCTGTTTGTGGTGATTGGAGTAGGTCCCGCGAAGTTCAGGTACCGAAAAATGGATTTTTGAGAGATTTAGTGCAAAAAACGGGCCAAATAGTATTTTGAAATCACTGTTCACGATCCACGAACACTGTTCACGTGCTGCCCAATTAAATATTGATTAGAAAGTGACATATTTTGTGGGTCCCGTGTGGACCGAGTACCGAAAAATGGGTTTTTGGAGCATTTTATGCAAAATAGGGCATGAGCAATATTTATATTACTATTTCAAATATTTGGGGCTCGTGTTCGTATTCAAAATAATATTTGAGAATTTTGATTCTATGGTTTGAGTGCCTGGATGAGGCGTGGAGTTGGGTCTGAGAGTTTGTGTGGTATTCTGAGAAGGGATTTAGAGGTTAGCTTGCTGAGATGTGTTCTCACGGGTGATTACTCTTATTTTTCAGTCCCTAGGATATAAGCATGGCAGAGATACCACATGATTTGATATCCAGGTGGCGGAATACCCAGTTGGCAAGGACAATTGATGGTGAATCGGTGGTTGCAGAGGAACGTGGTCGCCCTGGATTGTTTGTTGTTGTTAATATTTGTAAAGTTGATATTTCTGTGTAATATGGAGTTGAGAATGTGTAATATATGAGGTGTTATGGTTGGCTAGTCCTTGCTCATTTGTTGCCAGGGGTAAGGTATCGCTTCCGCTAGCGCAAAATTCGGATATTAAGGTTTCAAGGTCGGTGACAGTCCTAGGATGTCGCAGGTATCGACTGTCGTTGCGCAGATGTCGCGCGCTCGTGGAGGTTCGGGGCGTGACATTTGTGGTCCAATGAATGTAAGAGCAAGGCATGAAGCTGTATATTTTATCACATTTATAGATGATATACTCGATTCAGTCATGTCGATTTAAATTCTCATAAATCTGAGGCATTAAGTTACTTTAGAAGTTTATGAGGGAGAAAATCAATTAGAGATGAAATAAAAGCATTAAGATCCGATCGAGGTTGAGAACATTTATTTGAACAATTCAGAAATTTATGTGATGGAAAAGGAATAGAAAGATAGTTGACTATTCCCGCGACTCCTCAACAAAATGGTGTTGTCGAGAGAAGAAACAGAACTCTAATGAAAATTGTTAGGTCTATGATCGCACATGCTAATTTCACAATCACTTTTTGGGGTGATGCTGTATTTACTGCTGTCTATATACTTGACCATGTTACATTCTTAGAGAAAGAATTTCCTAAAAATGGTGAGAGAGGTGAAAACTATTCTTTATTTGAAACCTTGGATCGTGATGATTTTATTATTGGAGCATCTCATCTATGTAGGAGCAATATTAGAAGTGGAAATTTAGTTTGAATCAGTCTCAATTGCAGTCACTTGATAAGACGATGTTGTCATTATCTAATTCGAGTGGGAGCGTAATGGAGTATGATTTACCGAGGGTATAATCTCTTGTACGACAAACAAGTCGTCAAAGTATTCTCGATCGATATTTGACACTGAGGGGAAGCTTTCATAGTTGCTCCATAAGAAAAGGATGAGCCAAGAAATATAAATGAGACTTTGACTTGCCTTGCTAATGAATTATGGATAAAAGCAATGGAAGAAGAATAGAGTCGATGAAGTCAAATCAAGTTTGGAAATTGGTTGATCTTCAAAAGGATGCGAAGCCATTGGGAATAAGTGGGTTCTCAAAATAAAGGTTAAAGCTAATAACTCAATTGAAAGATGTAAAGCTCGCCTTTTGGCGAAAATGTATAATGAACAAGAATAAATTGATTATGACTGATGGCTCAACTGAAAGATATAAGGCTCGTTTTGTAGTGAAAGGATATTGTCAATAGGAATGAATTGATTATGACTGAGTGCTCAATTGAAATATATAAGGCGTGCATTGTGGCGAAAGGGTATATCAACAGGAAAGAATTAATTATGAAGAAACTTTTTTCTCCAGTGGTGAGATTTACCTTAAATTCATTTTATTCTGGCAATAGTGGCTAGTAGTGATCTTGAATTACATTAAATGGATGTAAGGACTACTTTTTTCAATGGAGAATTAGTAGAAGAAATTTATATGGAACAACTCATTGGGTTTATTACAAAAGGCCAAAAACATAAAGTGTGTTGACTTTCGAGATCAATATATAGCCTTAGCAATCTTCAAGACAATGATATATACGTTTCATAAAGCCATAATGGCATATAATGTTGTAATGATTGAAGACTATCATTGATTATATATCAAAAGTTCAAAAGATCAATTTGTGATCTTATCATAAATATGTACTAATTGTCGGAAGTAATATGGAGCTTGTTAATATGGTCAAGAATTGATTATCTTCCAATTTTGAAATGAAATATATGGGTGAAGTTGCATACATTCTTGGAGTTAAAATTTCGACAGATTATTCTCTCGTTCACAAGAGATGTATATAAATAAAATCCTTGAACAATTTCGTATGCAAGACTGTAAACCTATAGATACTCCTATTGCAAGGGTGAAAGATTGAGTCATAAAATGTGTCTTGAGACTCCATAAGAAAAGGAACGAATGGAAAACATTTCATATGCTAGTATTGTTGAAAGCTTAATGTATGCTATGTTTTTACAAGACTTCATATTTGTTATGAAGTTGGAATGGTAAGTAGATGCCAATCCAATCTAGATTAAGCACATTGGACTATCGTTAAAAAAATCCTAAGTTATCTGAACGGTACTTTCGATTATTTGCTAAGTTGTCAAGGTAGAGATCTATGCCTTGAAAGCTATACTGATAATGATTGGGGAGGAGATTTAGATGAAAGTAAAACTACCATTGGATTTATATCTTACTAGACAATGACGCCATACTATGGAGTAGTAAGAAGCAAACATGTATAGCTTTATCCACAACAGAAGCTGATTTTGTGGCATTATCAGTAGTAGTACAATAGGCTATTTATCTTAAGATATTTTTGGATCGTTTAGGTGTTATTAAGGATGTTGCAAGCTTATTATCGGTTAATTGTGATAGCCAAGTAGCAATAGCTTATACTAAAGATCTTAAATTTCATTGCAAGACCAAATATATAGATACGAAATATAATTTAGTAAAAGACATTGTTGCACGAAAAGATATGAACGTCTAATATGTATCTACATATAGAATGATAGCAGATCCTATGATGAAGGCAATTCCTAGAGATATTTTTCTTGCTCATGTAAAATCTCTAGGACTATGTCGAAGTTGATGTACTAGATATTTGTATTTCCCTAAAGTTCATAATGGTATTTTCTAACGCCTATGAGTTTTATTTGTCATTTATGAATATTAATGCTTTGTGCATTACATTGAGAAGGTATGTCAGACAGATGAGAAATTAGCCCACTCACACAGGTAATTGGCTCTATCTTAATATTTAGGTGATAATTGAGAGCTCAAGCTTAAAATATAAATGTTGCCTTAATAGAATGTTAAGATGAAGTCATAATGTTTATTATGTATGAAAATGAAATAACCCACATATTTCACTTTACCTATCATTAGTGCAACATGTGAGTTTTGATAGATTTTTTTGAAAGAGAGTGGATTTGTGAACTCACGTTAGATATTGTGAATATCTAAACTATCATCTGTACTGTATTAAGTGTATAGACATATGCTCGATAGGAAAGGAGAAAGTACCGTAATACATATTTCACATTGCATATGTGTGAAACAACCAATAAGAGTTGACAAAAATTTTGATTTTAACTTTTAAATCGTGTGAGACTCTTGAGGATAAGAGTTGCTCCCTTAATTAAGTGCTCCCACGACTCTTACTTATTCTCAAAATTTTTATTGAGTTTTTGTTATCTTAGAATGTCACCAATGATCATGGATGATTCAATTCAGTGAGGCATTTCTAGAAAAGCGAATTGAATTGAAATGGAGAGATCCAAGGGAAAAGGAAGATCAATTTATTTTGATGTCACATACTGTCTTTGTATTCACATGCTAACCGATTATGATTATTTGAGTTTAATCATAACTGTGAATAAAATATGTACAAAATACTTAAAGAGATCAAGAAAGATATGATGTATATAAGGCTGATTGATCTAGAGTACTGCATATCGGATCTACTCTGAATTAATTATGCTCAATTTGAGCCCCTATATATTTCTAATACACGTATGGCAATGAGCTCTTGTAGTATGCTGGTCGCGTTGATTATTTATTGATATGAACCTTGTAGAAAAGAGAGAGTTACATTTATCCCAACATGAGCTAGTTGGAGATGTTGGCTATTATATATGCACCGTGGGCTGCCTAAGATGGGCAAACCCAGCTCGTAACACACATGAATTGAAATAACTGCCAAATGCAGTTACTTCTCTTAACGTGATAAAAGAATTGCATTTCTTCGATCGTTATTACTTGTTGAACGTTCTTTCAACAAAGAATAGAGAAGAACAGTGAACAACAACGATATTCTGCTCCTCTCCTGAATGTGAAATCATAGACAACCATAGTCTCTCTCACTGTGCTAAACTTTTAATCTATGGAAATCGAGGTACGATTGTCGCATAATATACTTCTCCGATTAGTGATTCAAATATGGTTTTGGCATTTTTTTTTTGTGTAATCCGCTACGTTTGTAATTGGAATTTGTTCCTTTCACTTAAAATGACAATTTTGATGAGGTATGAAAACTAAAAGTCAATCCTATGACGATGTAGAATATATCTACTAGTATTGAGACACGCACTACAATGTTAAGTGATTATATCTTGAGAGAAAATAAAGAACCAGCTTAGGAGAAATTCGATGGTTACTCATGGATGTAGTCGGTAGGCATAAGATATCAGTGAATTTGATGGTCACTTAATGATTTGGCTTCACTAGATGGTCTGATTTTTAAACGTATTTCATGAAAGGGTAATTATGAAATGTACAAGAAATGATACAAACACCACATGTCCAATTACCATACTTCCTTCCTATATGTAAGTATATTTTTTAAGACTAGATTTATATAAAGTACAATAAAGGATAAAGATTTCATTCTTTTTTCCTTTTTGCTAGTAGAGAAAGGTTTGGTTGGATCAGACACGCTATAGCTTCAGTGGTATGTTGGAACGATAAGATCTTACATATGTATAACAAATTTATAAGGATGAAATTTTATAAACACATATGGACATAACTTTATTCTTACTATTCATTACCTTAATTAGAAAAACGAAACTTACCATGCTAATAGTTTATTAGGTAAATACTTACATATTTATTTGTGCATGGTTTATTAACCTAGATATGCTTTGCGGTACTAGTTAACAAAACTAAAAGATCCATGATTTTTTTTATGTATGCCAGCCATGCCTGATTTCAATCAAATAACATTAGAAAATTATGTAAAATTTCCGTCGCTATTGCTCTTGATTTTAACTCTCTAAAGAAAAAGTAACTTTCTTTCCTCCTCTAGAACGAAACAAAGACATTTTCATTATTATTCCTTGTCCCACCATCTGATGCAAATGACAAAAGCAACGTTGGGTTCCAAATGTGGGCCTAAAACATCCATTTTCTCCGATTTGGATCCCCTGACATGGCATTTCTATGTCAAGGTTACCATAAAATGAAATCAGACTGTCCATTTTCATTCCAAGCCAAGAATGCTCCACGTCACAAACTGAGGGGAAGGGAAATTTTTGGGCGGGAATTTTTTTTTGTCAGCCTTCCAAAAATTTTGAATCCCATCCTCTCTCATCACATTCAACCCTCCCCAAAAAAAAAAAAAAATCAGAAACCTCCTCTCTCCCCAAAAACTCTCTCCCACCGGTGACCCTCCTCCACGTCGACCAACGAGCTTTCTCCGGTGACCTTCCTCCACATCAGCGTCGGAATATTTTCCTCTCCCCTCATCCCCTAATTCCAACCCCAAAAAACAGAAACCCCAAATATTTTCCCATTTTTGAGGGGAGAGAGAAATATTCCGCCGACAGTGTGGAGGAAGGTTGCTGGAGAAAGCTAGCTGGCCAACGTGGAGGAGGGTCATCGTGGGAGAGAGTTTTTGGTTTCTTCGGTTGGTGTGCCTTTTTCTCTTGTCCAGTGAAGTCACCGATGCGAGGATGAGGGATGATAAAAAATGGGAAATATTTTGAGTTTTTGGGGTTAGAATAGGGGATGAGTGTTGACACCTAAATTTTGATTTCGATTTATATATTGCACAAAAATCATGAATTAATTCTCACCAAAAATATTTCCTCATGCATTGCATCTTGCATCATTGGCGGAGGATATGAGCTTAAATTGATGGGCAATTGGACTAAGCATGGGGAAATGTGTTGAAAATTTTATGAAGGCTTGGATTTAAAAAATATTTTTCTCAAGGGACTGAATTGCAAATACTTAAGACTTTAAGGACTAGAATATAAATATTTAAAACTTGAGGGACTATTTTGCAAATAGCTAAAAAGTGAGTTAGTGGAGAAATTAGAAAGGAAAGTAGAGAAGAAAGATAGAAAGGGAGATGGGATGAAGAAAGGGAGATGGAGATGAAGAAAGGGAGATAGAAGAGAAGGCTATAGAAGGAGGAAGAAAGAATGCTTTAAGGGGAGGATAAAGAAAAAAAATCTAAATGGTGCCAAATGGGAACATATTTTTAGGGAAGAGTTTTGGAGAGTGAAAGTTTGGAAGCTCGGTGTCACCATTGCCAACTCCTCCTTCATTGACACAAAACCGCATCTATTCCCGTCGTTGGAGTTGTGATTCGAGATCCTGATTAACAACGCAATTACAAGGTGAATTAGGTAGTCAAATCCGAAAATAAGGTAATGATTCTAATCTTTAGAATATCCAAAAAAATTTGTTGCCTAAATTTGAGTGATTTTAAATCCCGATTAAATCTTGTTGGATATATCATTCCATTGCCATGCTTAAAAATGACATCTTTCAAAGATTCACATCATATAGATAATTACATGCGTGATCTATCTTATAAATATTTATGTTGAACCGCATCATTTTTTAAGATTACATCTCAAAAAATGAAAATTCATGTTTTTTTAAAAAATCATTCATGAAATGCATTGCATATAGTTTAGTTCTTCACATTGTCATATAAAAAAAAAATCGTACCTTAAACTTCAAGTGGAAATTCATCATAAGTGTCAATTGAACATTTCATGAAATTGCATTGAAAATGCATTAATTTGAAAAAATTAATGTAACCAGTCTCCGAACTCATTGATCTCTGGTTCGTATGAATAAAGATTCCTCCCAATACTTTATTTAGGTATTTAATCAATCTACCCAAATGATGTAGTAGCGACTTCAAAAATTAAATCTTTGTCAATGATCACTTGACCATAAGTCACGATTTGGTAGAACTTGGGAGAGTTCGAGCTAAGTTAATTATCTAATTAAATAACTTGGGTAGTCCCTTCCTAAATTTAAAAAAACTCAATTTTTTTAGGTCGCGATAGCTTGGCGACTCTGCTAGGATTAACTTGATTTTTTTTTCAAAATTTAAGGAGGACCTTAGGCAAAAAAAAAACTTTTTATGGAAAATCACTTGATTTGGCAAATTTTGATTGAATTCGTATTTTTAGGTGTTTAATGATTTTGCAGAGAAGGGAGTTATAAAGAGAAGAAGTTTGTGGCTAACCCCTTATTTTGCAGCAGGCTTGGTGTATGGAATTGTGATTTATTTTTTGATATTTAAGCGGTATTTTGCATTTAAAGTTATGCATGTGTTTACAATATTTGCACTACACTACACTACACACAATCCGTGACCAGACCTGGGTCACACCGTTAGTTTTTTTAAGATGGTATTTTAGATGGGTCTTTAAACATTGGCAGTAAGGCTTCGCTAAAGATTATCCCATCTGGATTCCGAAATTTTTCCAAAAATGGGCTCAAGGTCATTCTCATGCACGTGAGACTTGCGATGCATGAGCGTTGCCAAGCCCGAAGTAATATGGACCCGACTAGACATGACTATTGTATCGATTGCTGCGACTAGTCATGACGATTGTGCGCTGAGGTTGCGACATGTCGTTCAGTTCATTATTTCACTTTGCAAAGCCTTTAGGGTAGATAGACTAAGATTTAAACTTACGATTCATGTGCATGTCTTGTGATTTGCATTGTATTTTTTTTCAAGGTAAAGTCAGTTCTCTAACTTTATCTTGTATTTATTTGTGGTCGGTCATCATTTAGGTTGCAATCAATTTTGAACTTAACATCCTGGTCATTTAAAAAATATTAAGCATAAAAAAAATCATTTTGTGTCATTTTTGAAAAGTTGAATGTCGAAAAAATCCATTCGGGAATTTGTGTTGACCAATAAAAGATTTGGCATATCTTCCTTAATGCTTCAATGGATACAAGATTTTGTTGATATTTACCCTTGAAAATTTATTGTGTAAAAAAAAAGAAATAAAATTTCTTCGGGAATTTGCTAACGAGGGGAAATGGAGATAAAAGTGCCTCTGTCATTCGTTGTTGCGGGCTTCTATGTGCCTACGTCGCTTCCTGGGCGTTGTAGGGTACGTCGCCGATCGTTCTACCTAGCGCGCAGTCTGTTTTATGGCTTCCTTCTCTTGTAACTGCACGCCGTGGTTTGTTAGTTCGACGCTTGGCGGGAGGGCTTTGCCTCTGTGTGTGAGCGCGGGACCTGCGCCCCCGGGCAGGCGCGCTACGAAGGTTCAGGGGCGCGATCGGGAGAGGAGGGAAACGGGGAGAAGAGAGAGACCGGGGGGGAGGACGGCAGAGGGGAAGAGAGGAGGAGCAGGAACGGGACACGGCAGAGGCGGAGGAGAGGAGAGGCGAGGAAACCAGGGAGGAGGAAGAGGAAGAGGGGGAGAGAGAGAGGAGGGAGGGGGGGGGGAGGAAAAGGCAAGTT
>JAGVVM010014870.1:0-17213 GCA_019149425.1 Psidium friedrichsthalianum | reverse complement strand
TTGTGCATGGATTGTGAGCTCGCACGTACTAGACGATTAGTAAGCATATATTCACCGCGGTGATAGCTATGCAGATCAAAGAAAAGGGCTAGCTGATTCGAGTGACCTATTCGCGGCACCTGCATCTGAACTTTGAGCTCCAGACTCTAAGTGTCCCATCACTTGAGGGTCATTGAAGACAATTTGTTCAGCGATGTCCCTTGCGACGGCAGCGTTCCGCTTCTTCTCGTTCCCACGTACTTTCACAGAGAAACCCAACGCGAGGAAGCGCCGCCACGCGGTGTCGGCATCGTCGTCCTCCTTAGCTATTCGGTCGGCAGGCAAGAGGCCGCGGCCGACGCTCAGCATGATTCGCGGGAGAAAGAAAAACCAAAGCTGGTTGGGGGGGGCGGGCGGCCGGGGCCGGAGGTGCCATCCTCAACCCAGAGCCGAGAGCTCCTTTTTTTTCATGCGCGCCCCCTAGAGCCTCTTCCAAAGATCCCCGTCGCCCCTCTCGTGGAAAAAGGAATCATCCTCGCTCAGACCATTAAACATTTGCTTTCCAAAAGGTCCCATTTTTCTTTCTTGGTCCATCCACCCTTCCCCCCAAAAGGCCTTGACAGATCAGTCCCTTATGATGGCTGTTTTCCCTTTTCTTTTTTAAGTGCCCCTTCCACTCGTGTCGCTTCTTTTCCACAGAAAAATGCCACCATTAGCTCCTTCATCTCAGCCTAAAGTTTTGCGTTTGTGGGAACATCACTCCCCAGTGTCCCTCGATAGCGGGACCTATCATAAGCTATTGCTCTTTCCATCATAGCGGGCAGACTTGCGGTAGTCTTCTTCAGTGTAGTGAGGCCCTGGGGGAGCTCCTTGATTAATCAATCCAAGTTCTTTGTTTACAAGCACGGTGGTGCAAAATGATTCCAATACATCGCTAATAAACTGAACTGAGACACTAGATGCCAACTCTTTTCGATGACTGGGGCCTCGGTTAATGCTTTGGTGAGGAAGAACTCTTGGTTGTGTTTCCTGTTTGTCGTGATAAGGGCAGATCTTGGTGGCTTCACTCTTCCAGAGGTGAAAACAGTGGCGACAAAATCAATCGATGGCGCCAGAAACGATGGGAATCCAAGATTTCGAGCGATCTTCAGCTGGGGATTCAAGCGGTTTAATGTTTAATCACCAACTGGGACGACCCGAGAACCAAACTTCAGAGAATACATCCTTCAGGCCATGGGGACTGTAATGCATAAAGAAAAATCGTGAACCCCTTGATCGCAGCTACCATTGTGAGATGATGGTGTGGACACGATGATGGATGATCTACAGTCAAAGTTCAGCAGGAACACCCCATCCATTTTCCTCATTGACATTCAGCAAAACCCAGCCAAAATGAGGTCGTACAGTTGATAATTCTAGAAGGGCTTTATGATTGATGAAATCAACCAGTACAGCAAAGCTCGCTCAAGATGCTTCTCTCGTATTCATAGTCTTAACATTGACAGCAACTACTTCTCCATTAACATTGCAAAAGGGACTCCGAGAATTTCCTGGATTGATTGCACAATTGTCTGTAGATACTCCATGGGCATTCTAGAAAAGCCAACTTTTGCCGTTGCATGGGGAGAACTTGGGGAATCGATCTTTATAATGGAAATGTCATGATCCACATAAGCATCAACAACTTGGCCTACAATACTTTTCTCCGTGTCTTGCATACAGAAACCTTTCCATCATCTAAGACTACATTATCAGCATAGGAAGGATCTGACAAAATGAAATGCCATGTTCGACAAGGGGTTCCATTTTGGATTTTGTAGGGGATCGAGTCCATGGTTGTGACAGATCCTCAAGCCGTGTCACAAGATTTGGAGTAACACGAATTGGCTTCGAGGTGACAACAGTTCTTTCTTGATTTCTAGTCAAAGATACACTTGATAATAGTGGTGGTGTATTAAGGCGTGGGACACCTTTCCTCTCAAGAATCAATTCCAAATATGACTTGGTGATCCATGGTCCTGTTATACCCAACCGAAATGCTTCTACATCAACATCTTTCTTATTGTACCCCTTAGTACCATGAATGTCTCGCTAAGAGTATTAATGGCTTCGAGGGACTTTGAGAGATTACCCATACTGACAAAAGTAGACGCCCTTTTGTAACTGACCTCGACTGTGTAACCCAAAGCCAGTAATCCACCTAGTGTCATCCGTCCAACCTCAAACTCTGCTTTGGGTCGAATAATGAAATGCTTATCGACAATCCTCTTGTCGCCCAGGGAAAGATAGTACCTAATACCAGATCGACGCACTTTAATCCAATCGTTTATTCGTGCTTCTTCTCTGGCTGATGGAGACCTCAGGTACATCTCAATAAAGTTATCTGTTTGAGGTCCGTTTCCTTGAAGAACCTGGGGAGGAAAGGAATCTGGAGACTCACTTCTGCATTTCAGCTTGTAGATTGCTTCCTGAATGATGTAACAAAGCTATTGTTGATTCTAATCTGTGCATGGTGTAAATTTGGCTCAATGTGTTTCTAAACAATGGAACGATGCTGTCAATGAGAGAATCCAGTGAACGAGAGTCTCCAATATCATATTGGACCTTTGAAAGGAGGCTAAAATGGACACCGCCAACCACAGCAACCCGAATATCTAGCAAAGACCGCAACCTTGCATGTAGAGCATAAGTACCGTCGACAATCACCACACTAGAGGAAGCACTCTTAATTGTCTTTGAACCAATACATCTTTTTTGCTGAAAATCGAACACAGGTACCAAAGTATCTTTCCCATTTGTCAGTTCCTCAAGGTTTTGAACCAATGCATCAAAATCTATGGAGTCCAAATCGTTGCCCTCATCAATTCCAATTCTATAGTTCTCCATTGATATAACAGTGCAGCCGATTACAGAGGCCACCTTCTCTGCTAAGCTCGATCTACCCGAACCACTAGGTCCTCCAATCCCCACAATAACAAGACCTTCCTTCTTCTCCCGAAGTTCTTGAATGGATTTTACCAACAAATAAAACCCGTGATCAAAAGACACGTGGAGAGGGAGGGACTGGAGGATCGAAGAGGAGGAAGAGGAGGTGGAAGGTTGCTGCTGGAAGTAGTCCCTTCCTCCTTCTTGGAAGACTCGCTGAACGACTTCATTGTCCATCTCAAATCAGACCACCAACCTTTCTCTCTCTCTCTCTTGCCTTTTGCAAAATTGAGCCATTCTGGATACAATTGGGCCAAGATGAAAATCCGAATTATTAGAAGGCAATGTCACAACTCTAGAAATGTAAAAATTGAAAATTACAGAGCTAAAATAATTTTTTTTAAATTAATCTGAAAATAAGATTAACAAAATAAGTCTCGATTCCAGATTAATTTTTTGCAAATTTTCTTCAGCCAAAATGAAGAGAAAATTAGAAGAAAATACTGACTATTTTTTTATATTTTGTGGCCTCAAATGCTATTTATTTTTTATGACTTTTCTAGTATTTTTCTATTTTTCGAAAAATATTAAAAAATGCGAAAAGTATGAAAAATTATTTTTTGGTCAAAATTGGTTCCCTAGGCTTAGCCAAGGTCCCCAAGTTAATTTTAAATTTTATGAATTTTTATGGATTTTTTATTAATTTTAAGAAGAAAATGTGATTAAAAATCAAGTGTTAACAAGAATTGGGAATTACTTTGTTAATCTCATTTTCAAATTAATTGAAAAAAATTGAGAAAACTCATTTTAGCTCTGTAATTTTTTATTATTTTCGCTTTTCTGGAGTCGTGACATTGTCCTCTAATGGTTCATATTGCATTTTGGTCCGATAAAGTTCACAGATTGAGCAATTCAAAAAGAATGGAATGAATGAAAAATGACGAAGATGTTTTCAATCTAGTCCCTTGTTTTCGAGTTAAATGAAACTAGGCAATCCCGAGCCATTTTTATCTGGACTTAAAAATCTACCCCTATGTTTTGCATCATTCCAATACTATTGGTGGGTTTGGTTTCATTCAATTCGATCATTAAGAGCTTCAATTCATTAAGAGATTTGGGGTTTTTGTTGAGAAAAGTATAGAGGAGATAAAAGCAGGCGAGGTCTTGGGAAAAATAAATTCTTCCATCAGCACGTGTCTCCCTGGTGTTTATCTTTTATTGGTGCCTGGTGTCTACCGAAGAATGACCCATGCAAGGCCGTATCACACTCGAAAGAAGGAGTTGGGGGGACTAAAAAAATTCTGGCTGCTTTCGGTGAAAAGAGGGCCATCATTAAAAGGAAAGGGAGCATCATGAGTGGAAAAGGAGGACAAAAACAAAAGGAGCTCGTGAAAAAAGGGGGAATGAGTATGGTAGATACAATCTTGGCAAGGGAGCTTCCAAGACAGTTTACAGAACATTTGATGAGTATGAAAGGATTGAAGTGGCGTGGAATCATGTGAAGCTCTATGATTTCCTGCGAAGACCTGAAGATCTTGAGAGGCTCTACTGTGAAATCCACCTGCTCAAGACATTGAAGCATGAGAACATAATGAAGTTCTACACTTCTTGAGTTGACACCACCAAGTGGAACGTAAATTGTTTATTGGGCAGTTCGAAGACAAAAGGCTCGAGGCTATCCTCTTCATTCTTGTATTCATGCATGGCGCGAGTACTGCCCCAAGAGGCTTAAATTTACCAGTGCACACCGTGAAAATTAACACATGTCGAGGGCATGCATAGGTTTCAGACAAGCGTCACGTTTGTAGGAGCTCAATACCTCGGTGTATCGACCACGTGTCCCTTCAGGAAAGCTCTCTGCGATAAACACCGCAGGTACATTCCTCCTCTTACGGTAGCGGGAGTACTAAGAAACTGCGTGTTGGGCTTCGACGGAACAAGTTTGCAATTCTCCACACATGCTGAGTCCGTCTGATTATTCTAGCGAAACTTGAAAAGGAAAACGTTGCAAAAAGAAAAAGGCGGTAGATGGGGTTTTGGTCACAATGATTTCCCACCGAAAGCACAAAAAGGGGAGCACCCACCATGCGCATGAGTCGAGGAACCAAGTGGACGCCACACTAGAGGAAGATTCTCCGGTTGACCGAGAATGATTGGTGGGAGGAGAGGAACTCTTAGTAGAGAGCTCGTAGAGGGCCGTTCCAAAAAAGAGAGGGAACAGAACAAGCGAGAGTTTGGTGAGGAGTAAGGGCTCGGTCCAGCGGAGAACGGGAGAGAAGAACGTTAGATACGATGCATCAACGACGGACGCATTCCCTGGTCCAGTGAGGGTGCACTCACACGGAAACTCCTCTCTCTGACGAATAGCTTGGCTTTTCTTGCTCCGTTAGCCGAGCAGGCGCGGTAAGGTCGTGGTCCCGTTTAGCATTCCAAGGAGGAGATAGGTCTGGTGGCCTGTGGCGGTGGCCATACTGTATAACGTTCAGCGGCGACGGTGCCCTCTGGAGGCGAAGCACATGAGACCACGCTCACCATGCTCAACATGCTCACCCCCTACTCGTGGGAAACCAAGCTCGTATTTACCCTGGCGGCCTTCAACCTCAACTACGGCAAGTTCTGTCTCTTGGCCCAGAGCTACTCCTCCAGCTAGCTTGCCAAGCCGATTGCGATCATGAAGTAGCTGGCTACGATTAAGGATAACTTAAGGAGCGCGAGCCTGGGAGTGATGGTAGCTTGGTGCATGGAAATGGTTGTTCTTGAGTTCCCTTTTGGGAGAACAGTTCTAGTTGTCTCGAACGATGTAACCTTTAAAGCAGGATCTTTTGGCCCAAAAGAAGACGCATTTTTCGTGTGTGTCTCTGATCTTGCATGTACAAAGAGATTGCCTCTGATTTACTTGGCAGCAAACTCTGGTGCATGTATAGGGTAGCAAAGAAGTGTAGCTCGCTTCAGAGTTGGTTGGTCCGATAAATCGAATCCTGAGCGCGGGTTCCAGTACGTGTATTTGACGCCTGATGACTATGCTGAGATAGGATCAACTGTGATAGCACATGAGCTAAAGCTGGCTAATGGAGAAACTATGGGTCATAGGTACCATTGTCGGGAAGGAAGATGGATTAGGAGTAGAAAATTTGTCGGGAAGTGGGGCCGTTGCTGGTGCATATTCTAGGCATACAAGGAGACTTTTACCCTTATGTATGTGACTGGCAGAACTTTTGGTATAGGTGCTTATCTTGCTAGGCTCGGGATGCGTTGCATGCAGAGGCTTGATCAACTCTGCACTTAACAAACTCCATGGCGGCGAGGTTTACAGTTCCCACATGCAACTTGGAGGTCCAAAAATTATGGCAATTAATGGGGTGGTTCATTTGACCGTTTCGGATGACCTGGAAGGGGTTTCATCCATCTTGAAGTGGCTAGGTTTTGTTCCTCTTCATGGTGGTGGTCCACTTCCAATTTGCAAACCCTGGATTCCTCCGAAGGACCTGTTGAGTACTTTGCAAAAAACTCGTGTGATCCTCGCGCTGCCATTCGTGGTGTCTTGGATTGTAACGGAAATTGGGTTGGTAGTATTTTGATAAGGATAGCGTCGTTGAGACTCTTGTAGGCTACGCAAGGACGGTGGTAACAGGACGAGCTAAGCTAGGAGGCATCCCCATGGGAATTGTAGCAGTCGAGACCCAAACAGTAATGCAAGTGATTCCTGCGGACCCAGGTCAGCTTGATTCCGATGAGAGAGTGGTACCACAGGTTAGACAAGTATGGTTCTCGGATTCTGCGACCAAGGCAGCTCAAGCAATTTTAGATTTCAACAGAGAAGAACTTACTCTTTTCATCAACTTTTCATTTGCGCCCCGGTTACTGTAGCTCCTTGCTACTGTAGCTCTAAACTCTCTCTCGGACTCGGCACTGTTCTCTCTCCCGTCCCGACGGTTCTTCCGGCGAGGACAGAGATCCCAGCAGCTCGATTCGTGTGATTCCTGCTTCTGGAGATCGCGTGGCCGTGATCTTCATCTTGTCCGGCTGGATTGTTGAGTGGTGGGCTGTATCATCGCGTATGGCAGATCTGAGATAATCGGAATGGTTGAAGTTCACGGAGCATCTTCTTCGCGGCTGGTCCCGGGGCCACTCCGGCGGCCTCGAGGAAGGATAAGCATGTGCAAGTGGTGTCGCCTGGCCATTCCGGCGGCCCGCTTAGCCCTGATAGGGCTCGATCGCGCTCGGGGGACACTGTCCAACCCGTAGGAAATACTATCGTCGCAGGAGCTAATCCGCCTTATACAGAAACGCTGGCTCGTCGGGATCACAACAGGGGGCGATCCTCAACCCCTGGGGTGACTACCAACTCGGGCTCGCCTGTGGCCCCGGGTGGAACAAACCCTAATACTATCAATGCTGACCCTAATCGCAGAGACAGGAGCAGGGGACGTTCAATTTCGAAGGTGCCGGATGACGCTTCCAAGAGTCGGGTTAGAGCAGGGGTCGATCATCCTCGAAGGCCCCTATTGGTAACAACAATCGTCGTGGTGGAAGCAGGGGTCGCCCCAAGAGCCCTGCTGCTAGAGACAACCCACCGATGTTCATCAATCATGGGCTTCTATCGCCAGAGCGGCTGAAAAAGGGTACGCCGTAACCTATATTCCTCCGGATAGAGTCAATGGTTCCCGAGCTATTAGGGTCCCTGATGCTGTTCTGGAAGCGTGTGATCCTAAGTGGAAATCCTGCCTTGTCGGCTACTATGTTGGTAGGAGATTACCGTTTAGATTAACCGAGAATGTGGTTCGAAACCTGTGGGGTGATCGCTTAGTTGAAGTTGTAGCTAATGCGGAGGGGTTCTACTTCTTCCACATTTCGGACGATGAATTCAGGCGAAAGATTCTTGATAGCGGACATATTACGGTAGCTAGAACACCGGTAATATTGAAGCAATGGCACCCACACTTAGTACTGACGAGGGACCATCATGATGCACTACCGGTTTGGGTGAAACTCAGAGGCATTCCTAACTCTATGTGGTCTGCTCCAGGTATCAGTTTAATTACTAGTGACCTTGGTAGACCTCTACATGTTGATCTACCAACCGAAAGGGCAAAGAGAATTGCATATGCTAGAGTATGTGTTGAGATCAAGGCAGATCAAGAACTTCCAGAATCTGTCCTTATTCAGTTGGATGATTATTCAGAGCCTTGTTCAATATCTGTGGAATATGAGTGGAAACCGATCTCATGCAGCAAATGTGGTATCTTTGGGCACAAATGCTCGAGTCAGGTTGAAGAAGCAGTACAGGAACCCACTGTAAACGTTGAGCAACCTCAGCCTTCCCAAACGTGGACCAAGGTGGAGAGGAAGAAGAAAAAGTCTGCGGTTGGTCCTCCCTGTGGTGATTTGCAGGCGGAGCCTAGACCTAGAATGGCAATGGACCCCCTTGAGGATCCGTTGCACCCCTCGAGACGGTGGTTGGACTTGCTGCGAGTGATGATTCTGAGGACTCCTACCCATCCACAGCTTCCTCATCAGACGAGAGAGAGGCAGGAGTGGTAGCTCCTAGTGAGGTGGGGAGTGAAACAGAACCTCCATCCCCTATCACTCCAAACACCAGGCTGATGTCGGTTATACTTCAGGCCTCTGAGGCTGAGAGAATACAAGCTCCCAGTTCAACCGCTGCAGTAGTAAGCTCTCCGGATTGCATCCCAAGTAGCATTCCGGAAGCCAATTCTTCTCCAGAAGCCACGGTAGCCCCCAAATCCTCTAAGAGGAAGAAGGGCAAGAAAAAAAGGTAATCCTCCCTTCCTTGGGATGTTTTTTGGAGCTTGGAATATCAGGGCCTGATGAGCCCCCTCAAACAAGCTGAAATTAGGAATTTTGTGAGGACCAATTCTCTTTGCTGCATTGGTGTTTTGGAGACCAAGGTCCCAGAGACTCTTTTTGCCCATATCTCTACCAGTATCATTCCAGGCTGGAGGTGGCTGGCCAACTATGATCTTGCGGCTCGGGGTAGAATCTGGATTGGCTGGGATCCTCGTATGGTCTCTTTTGATGTTCACTCACTTTCTTCTCAAGCTATTCATGGGACCCTGAACTTGAGGCCGCTGAATAAGAAGTGTTTTTTGTCTTTTGTCTATGCGGAGCATACTTTTGTTGCTAGAAGACCCTTATGGGATAGCCTGGTTCAGCTGAGTGACAACCGTGACCTCCCCTGGATGGTTTTAGGAGACTTTAACGCCATTAAGGACCCTTCCGACCGCATTGGCAGCTCTAATACCTGGTTGCCTAGCTATGATGATCTGAGCCTTTGCCTTTCTCAAGCAGGGCTCGATGACCTTAAATATATAGGTCACAGATTTACATGGTCAGCAGGGACTGGTGACTCTCGGAAACAACGAAAAATTGATCGTGCAGTGGTCAATGTCCATTGGAGTGAGGAATTCTCCTTCTCGAAAGCAAACTTTCTGGCCCCTGGGGTTTCGGATCATACCCCGATCCTCATTCGAATTGCTCCTCCTGTCATGAGAAGGAAGCCTTTCAAATACTTCAATTTTTGGGCGACTCATCCCTCCTACGCGACGGTGGTATCTCAGGTTTAGAACTCTCAGCTGTCTGGAACTCCCATGTTCACCCTCTGCAGGCGGCTGAAGTTACTAAAAGTCAGATTGAAGTTGTTAAACAGAGCTGATTACTCTGATATCTCCTCTCGCACGGCTAAGGCTAGAAATGACCTTACGGCTGTTCAAGATGCATTGGCTCATGATCCTGGAAACACAGAGCTTGCAGACCGTGAAAAATCCTTACTCTTGGCCTTCTCCAACCTACGGCTATGCGAGGAAGCTTTCTACGCTCAGAAATCCAGAATTAAATGGCTGAAGGAGGGGGATCTTAACACCAGATTCTTCCACTGCTCGGTCAACAAAAGGAACCTGCAAAACAAGATCCTCTCGATCACTGATGATTCTGGGACTTTGATTACTGATCTGCAGCAGATACAGAACCAGGTTGTAGGCTTCTTTGAAAAACTACTTGCTAGAGATCCTGCAGCTGAGTTGCCTTCTGTTCAGGACCTCAGGTCAGTGATCACTCGCCCCCTTGACTCCAATCAGATTGATTTCCTGTCTCGGCTGGTGCTGGAATCCGAGATCAGGGGTACGATTTTCTCCCTCCAAAGGGGAAGGCTCCAGGCCCGGATGGGTTTTCGGCTGAATTTTTCCAAAACTCCTGGGATATTGTAGGCCCTTCGGTTTCACTTGCTGTTAAAGACTTTTTTACTACTGGTTGTCTTCTGAAGGAAATCAACAATACGATACTCACCTTGATCCCTAAGGTTCCTAATGCCTCTAGTCTCAACGACTTTAGGCCTATTGCTTGCTGCAACACCATATATAAATGTATCACTAAGATTATTGCAAACAGATTGGCGAGTGTTATGCGCTCAATTATTAGCCCTCCCCAATCGGCTTTCATTAAGGGGAGGCGTATTAGTGACAACATTCTTTTGGCTCAGGAACTGTTTTGTGGATTCCATCATGATCCATATTCGCCCAAGTGTGCCATCAAGGTGGACTTCCATAAAGCTTATGATTCTGTGGATTGGGATTTCCTTGAACGGGTCCTAGTGGCATTCGGCTTCCCTAGTCATCTTACGAGCCTTATCATGACCTGTGTCCGTTCTCCGAAGTTCTCGGTGGCTATAAACGGGGAACTTCATGGATTCTTCTCCAGTGGCAGGGGTATCCGGCAGGGGGATCCGATATCCCCTTATCTGTTTACACTAGTGATGGAAGTGTTCTCTGGCATCCTTGAAGCTCAATCGAAGCTCCCGGCATTCAAGTTTTATTGGCGGTGTAGATCCTCGCGGTTAACTCACTTATTTTTTGCAGATGATGTTCTATTATTCTCCGAAGCCAACCTTGACTCTATTGCCGTTTTAAAGGCTGGCATCGATAGGTTCTCTTCGTGGTCTGGTCTAAAGCCAAACTTTAGGAAGAGCGAGGTATTCATGTCGGGTGGATCGGCCAATACCAGGGAGGACATTCTGAATTTGCTTGGTTTTGTTGAAGGGACACTACCCTTTCGTTATCTGGGGGTTCCCGTTATTGCATCAAGATTGACTAAGGCTGACTGTGTAACCCTTATTAACTCCATCACCGAGAGGGCCCAATCTTGGTGCCATCGTTTCCTGTCTTTTGCCGGAAGACTCCAACTCATTAAGTCTGTCCTCTTTGCTATTCAAACTTACTGGACCAGCGTGTTTACTCTCCCGAAGGCAATCCTCTCATCCATTGAGCGCATTCTTCGACAGTTCCTTTGGAGGGGACCTTCCTTGGGCATTGGAGGAGTCAAGGTACCGTGGGTGGATGTGTGCCGACCTAAAGAGGAAGGAGGCCTCGGTATCAGGAAGCTCGAAGATTGCAACCGAGCTGCAATGATGAAACACATCTGGATCCTTTTCACGGACAAGGAATCCCTCTGGTGTAAATGGATACATTCTACCTTCTTGAAACATAAGAATTTCTGGATTGCCCGGAGGCCCACCTTCTGCTCATGGGCTTGGAAAAAGCTCCTTGACCTCAGACCTTATGTGGAGACGCGGTTTCAATGGAGCATTGGCAACGGTGAGACGGTCTCTTTCTGGTTCGACAATTGGCACCAAGAGGCCCCCTACACAAACTATATTTAGACAGGGAGATTTATTGTTCTGGTATCCCGCGAGATGCCTCTGTGAAGGACGCTCTCTCGTCCCCAAATGCCGTGCATGTGAATCTGGATTTGCTCCCTGACCTGGTACCCAAGAAACCTGATTGCTGGAGATGGGTTGAGCACCACTCGGGAAGGTTCTCGGTCTCAGCTGCTTGGGACTCTATTCGTCAACGGGGGACTATAGCACCGTGGCATTCTTTTATCTGGGATCGTGACATTATCCCCAGACACGCCTTTTTGATGTGGATTATCTCACTTAAAAGGCTGCCCACGCAAACTCTGTTACTCACTTACCGGCGAATCGAGGAGAGATCATGTGCATTTTGCCATCTCCGCCCTGACTCCATTGAACATCTTTACTTTCGCTGCCCTATCACGGCTGAACTTATTCAGTTCTGGGCTTCAAGAAACAATTTGGTGTGGATAAATCGTGGATGACTTGATAATTTAAGATGGACTACTAAAGTCATCGGGGGACGGTCCTTCCACCAGAGAATTGCCCACTTTTCTTTTGCGACCCTTTGCTACCTTATTTGGAAGGAGAGGAATGATATACTCTTTCGGGATAGACCTCTCTTAGTGATGTCTATGAAAAAACAACTGATGAAAGCAGTGAAGGATAAAGCCATATCTCTCAAGCCGGTGGATGATACACCGCATGCCAGGCGTGTGCAACAATGCTGGGAGTTGCCATCCAATTTTTTTGAGTAATTTGGGCTTGCTGCTGGATGTTAGTGCATGATGCAGTGGGAGGTGCTGAGCTGAATGCTACCCCCTTCTTCTGGTTACTGTGGCCGTTGTTGCAGCCGGGTTCCACCTCCGGTGCTGCGTGCTGCTTCTTGTTGCTACTGGCGTTGCCGAGATCCCCTTCATGTTGCTGAGGGCGATTTGCTGCTAGCTGTCTCTGGTCTGTTTTTGCCTTAGGCTTTTGTTCCGGCCGTTCTTGGTCAGTTGTTGTTGTTGTTGTCTTTGCTGTAATTTTGCTTGGCCCTACACCCTTGCACCTGGGAGACATCTTCTTGTGTAACCTTAGGTACGAGGTTTGTGTTTGGCCTTTTTGTATTGCGCTTTATTTAGTCTATATAATTTCTTGCCTTACCCAAAAAAAAAAAAAAACTTACTCTTTTCATCCTGGCTAACTAGAGAGGTTTCTCAAGTGGGCAGAGAGACCTTTTTGAAGGGATCCTGCAAGCCGGGTCAACAATAGTTGAGGACCTTAAAACATACAAGCAACCTGTATTTGTCTACATCCCCATGATGGGCGAGCTCGGTGAACCAGTGCACGATGAAGAACACTGGAAAGCTGAAGTTCACGATATGCTCCATGTGATGGTCAGTGTGAAGTCGAAGAGGGTTCCTGGTGCTATGACAGATGAGGAGTTTTTTGCCGCGGAACAGAAGCAGAAGAAAAGGACGGAATGTGCGTTCAAAAAGCTCGAGAAGAAAACAATTGAGCTCAGGTCGTCGGAGAGTAAGCATGGTCCATTTCGTTCAGCCGAAACTCGTGGTTCTGGAAGAAGCAAGGACCCTGTCAAGGAAAAGCGTGCCAAGGTGGTAGTTTCCAGAGCCAAAGCAGAGGAGGAGAAGTCGAAACATAACAAATCAGTGAGCATATCCAGAGCAATGACGCTGAATAACCTACAAATAGGTTATCCGCATGAGTTCCAGGTGATCATGGCGTTTTCTAGCGTGTGCATGCAGGCATTCGAGTCGTCGTACAATGCATCCAAGAACAATGAACCAGAGCATGACATGAAGAGGCTTCCTCCTTGATTGCATAGCCACAACCCACTATAGTGAGGTTAGATTAGAATGAGACGATTTTATGATTATGATGATGTCTTGACAACTGAGGAGAGGGCTCAGTTAGAATCTGCATTCCGTCTGGGAAATGCAGATGATCTTTGAGGGAGGAAAATTTCGCAGGCCTCTCGCGGTGGCTTGTCTGAAAAAAACGGCCATGCGCCACTCGGAGGTTAAAGACACACCGTAGTAAACACACCAAAAATACCTTGGTAGAGTACGCGGCATCTGATATGGAACATAAGAAGATCAATTCATCTTATGGTGCTCGTTAAATTCCTCCAGTAGGAGAATACTGCTTGAGGATGAAGCAAGTAATGAATAAGAATGGAACTGCAGTGCCGAAGCAAGATCTGATGGTAGTGACGATGAAGAAGATGTGCAAGCACTGCAGGGTCTCTCGTCATGAAGAACCGTTATGTGTTGACTGGGGTCGCATGGGTCACTGGTGCATATAACAGGGTCGCTAAGGCAGCTGGCATGGGGCTGATTGAGCTTAGGAGGATTGAGGCATCGGAGGAGATTGCACAAGGGCTTGACTTCCTTTTGGAGGCCGTGGACTTTTGAGGGGACTAGTCTCTCTCTCTCTCGGGGAGGCAGGTGAAGCTACCCTAAAAAATAAAGAACTCAACGCACGGCGAGCAAGTGTGCCGTGAACGCGAAGGTCCCCTCACGTCTTGGCAGGTGCCGGCCCCGATTCCAGAGCTAGCGCGGGGATTCACGCCGATCTCAAGGCTTGTGCGGCTCCCGGGGTTTATTGCTCCATTGTGATTATTGCAGTCGCCACATAGAACACCGTTAGAGTTCAGGGTGTTGACAATGTGTTGGAAGGATTTGTGGCGGAGCAGCTGGAGTCCCGTGCCCTCCAACATGCAAGTTGACGCAGTCAAAACTGGCATGTTTCCTTCAGCTGGCATAGCTATGATCCATAGGAGCAGTCTCAACAGGTTTCCAGTTCAAGGCAGCTTTGGTAGTTGATCCAGTAATGGTGTCTACCAGTGGAGATGTTCTTGCTGGTCCTTCTGTTCTTGCTATGTTTCGAGAAGAGCTTCTTCCTATTGCCGATATAGTTACCAAAATTTAAAGGAGACATCTGCTTTACTCGAGGGTAATAATGGGAGTCACGCAAGTATATACACTGCTTTTTGAAACAGGTATGATCAAGGTGAAAATCGATATATTCCACGGCCTCCACGCCGTCAAGTCTGGCGCGCCGCACCCCAAGCTGCTCGACAACAAGAGGCAAAGTGTCGGCGTCCTGACCTTCGAGATCGTCGGGCTCATGTAGAAACTCCTCCACCTTTGGCAGTCCCTCTCGGACAAGGACGTCGTCCGCCTCCGCGACGAGTCCGTCTCCCTTAAAGGGTCCGTAGGATTTCCTACTCCTCGAACCCCTCCTCTCGGAGCTTCGCCTCGGGATTTAACGACAATGACGTCATCGCCATCAGCAGGGGCCCCGGCGGTTACGTGACGGCGATCAAGACAGTTCAGCTAGGGCTCAAAACCACCTGCATGGAGAAGCGCGGCGCCCTCGGCAGGACTTGCCTCAACGTCGGAAGTATTCCTTCGAAGGCACTGCTTCATTCCTCGCACATGTATCACGAAGCAAAGTATTCTTTCCCAGCCATAATGTGAAATTTCCACCTGTTGAGGTTGATTCATCTGCTATGATGGCCCAAAAGGCCAAAGCTATGTCCGGTTTGACCGAAGGTATTGAAGGTCCATTCAAGAAAATAAGGTGACCAATGTTAAAGGGTATGGAAAGTTCATCTGCCCCTCAGAGGTCTCAGCAGACACCATTGATGGTGGCAATACAGTCGTAAAGAGCAAGAACATAATAGTTGCCACTGGCTCTGTTGTGAAATCTTTACTAGGGATAATCATCGATGAAAAGAGAATAGTCTTTTCGACTGGGGCTTTAGCTTTGTCAGAAATTCCCAAAAAATAAAAAATTGGCGGTGATTGGATCAGGATACATAGGCTTGGAGATGGGTTCAGTGTGGGGCCGACTGGGATCAGAGACGATGGTAGCTGAGTGTGCACCAGATATAGTGCCTTTTATGGACGGGAAATCCGCAAGCAATTTCAACGTGCCCTCGAGAACCAGAAGATGAAGCTCGGGGTGTTGGTTCGGCCATGGTGCACTGAGAAAGAATCTGGAGAGGTTTCTGGTGGGGTTAATTTGCAACTACTTTGTCGCTTCATGGACTGGTGTGGTCAAGTATCATGGGCCACGGCCGAGCATTCGACCCAAACAGAAACCTTACGTCGGCCGAAAGCAGGTTTCAGTCGAAGGAAAACTCGTCACAGGCCTGCAGGTCAGAACACTTCTTTTAATTGATTTGGCCTATTTAGGGGGCTTTCTTTGGTTTGGTAGGGTTTAGGCCTTATTTGGTATTAATTTGGGAATTCATCGAATATAGGTCTGATTTTATCTTGAGCCGCTCAAGTGGGCTGCTTTGGGCCCGTTAGAAAAAGGGAAAATAAAGAAAATAAAAAATGAAAATAAAATTAAAAAAATCAGAAAATGATAAAAATAAAAATAATAATAATTAATAATAATAAATATGGAAATTTTCGTAAAAATAATAAATAAATAAATATCCCAAAAAAATTTATTATAAAAATATTTCAGAAAAATCAGAAAAATTCCAAAAAATCCTCAAAACCTCAAAATCAAGAAAGGATCATTTTAGCTAATGCATCCTATTTTCACAATTTTATCTTTCCGAAATTTTCAAAAGGACGAATTTGGTCCTTTGGTAATTGTCTTGAAAAATTTTGAAAAATCAGAAAAATTCCAAAAATTAGGAAACGGGCCATTTCTGCTGATCAATCCTATTTTTGATGATTTTCCTTTTGATATTTTCAAAATGATAATTTTGCCCCTTATGGGAAATTGTCTCGAAAAATTTCGAAAAATTCAAAAAATCACAAAAATCCCAAACTAAGAAACAAGCAATTTAAACTGGTCAATCCTATTTTTTATAATCTCTTTTCCTGATCTTTTGAAAAATGACGATTTGGCCCCTATGGTAAATTGTCTTGAAAAATTTCAAAAAATTCAAAAAAATCCCAAAAATTAGAAACGGACCATTTCGACGGCCAATCCTATTTTTGATGATTTCTCTTCGCTGTAATCTTTTCAAAAATAATGATTTTTCCCCTTCTTAGGCAAATTATCTTGAAAAATTTTGAAGTTTTTTTACCTTTTAAAATTTATGAATAGATTCAAAAATTTATGATGAATTTCCTTCCATTCTTTCAAAATGACGAGTTGCCCATTATGAGCAAATCATCTCGCGAAATTTTGATAAATTTCACAAACAGAATTGCAGAAAATAGGAAATTTCCAAACTTTCACTAGCCAGACCCACATTTTGAACTTTGACTCCCATTTCTTTATGAATGATAGTTTTAACAGTGTCTCATGGGCAAATTGTCTGTCTCAGAAAATCTATGAAAATAATCAAGAAAAATTCTCAGAAATTGTATGAAATAAGGAAAGTGACCACATAGTAATATGGCTTTGATTTGTTCCAGCACTTGCCGCGATTTTTTGTAAAAATGACATTTGCCCTCCTGGTCAGTTTGACCCAAACTTTTTCCAATCACCCCAAATGATGTTTTGAAATAAAAATGGGTTACCGAAAAGGGCGTTATGAGTAATCTAACGTAACCAAGTTCCAAACTCATAATCTCTGCGTTCGTAGCGAAATAAAGTATTCTCCGATCTTTATTTAGGGTCTAATCGGACCTTCAAAGAAAGGATAGTGGCGACTCCAAATTCTAAAATCATTGAAACAAAAACAAAG
>JAGVVM010014869.1:0-17873 GCA_019149425.1 Psidium friedrichsthalianum | reverse complement strand
CCCCAGCGGTACTGTTTGGGTACTGTTTTGAAACAGTACCCCCCTCCCATCACCCGCGATTTTCACTCTCCCTCCATCCACTCGCCAGTCCAAGCAAACGCGGCCATGAAACTCCTCTCCCCTCAATCTTCTCTCTCTCGCTCCGACGCTCTCTTCCTCTTCTCCATCTCGTCCACTTCGAGGCCGCGCGGAGGCGTCGCCAGCCCAGTCCGCGTCGTCCGGTGCTGGCCGGCCCTCGCGGCGCCCGAGCGGAGGATGTCCGTGCGCGCGTGCGCGAAGGTGGAAGAGGAGGTCGCGCCGGAGTCACCGGCGAGAGAGTGGGGCAAGGTGTCGGCCGTGCTGTTCGACATGGACGGAGTCCTCTGCAACAGCGAAGAACAGTCGCGGATGGCGGCCGTCGATGTGTATGCCGAGATGGGCGTGGAAGTCACTGTGGAGGATTTCGTGCCTTTCATGGGAACAGGTATCGAGATGTTTGTTTTTATACCTATGACAGCAAAGAGGAAAGTCCCTACTGGATCGCGGAAAGATGAAGTCTTGCTTTCGTATTACTTAATGGTATAGACGATTTACCTTAGTTTAACATGAATGACAAGTAATACTCTGTTCTGGAATATTTCGTGTCTTTTTCTTATTGTCTGATCCTGTGCTACAAGTTTTGTTTTGTTTTTTTTCCGGATTGCTATTGGCTATAGCAAGAGAGAGAGAGCTCTGGGCTTTGCTTCAAATTTAAAAAAAAAGAGCTCGGGCCGACCCGACCCGACCCGACCCGACCCATATATTTTGGACGTATATGATTCGGGTATCGGGCCGGCCCGGCCCGGATCGAGCTTGGTACTATTTGGTTTCGGGCCGGGTCGGGCCTATGTGAGACCCGGCCCGACCCGGCCCATTGACACCCCTAGTCACTAGAATCGAAATTGTAGAATTGAGGGTTTTGAAACGATGTTGTGGAAGGATTGCAGATCTCAAGGTAAAAGTCGTAGAAGGAGAGAAGTAGACGGTGGATTGGAGAGCTTCACGATCTGGGAGCGAGAGTGTTTATACTAAGGCTGTGTTAAAAAATATTTTTCGAAAATTGATTTTTCGGACTTTTATTCGTTTGGTTCTCCGAAAATAACTTACTCAACAGAAAACACTTTCCGATCAATGGAAATTCATGCATAAAATTAAGAAAATTAATTTCTAATGAGATCCAAATAATAGAAAACATTTTCGGCCACATATCATCAAATATAGGAAAACTAACTAATTTCCTAAAAAATGATTTCCCGGAAAGTATTTTCATTTTTGACGGAGTTTTCACCAACCAAACACACTCTAAATGTTTAATGAGTTTCAATTAGGATTGGGCTTGTAACCCGAACCCCACTAAACCATCAAGATGCCCGACCTTTTTTTTAATCTAATATCCGAACCAACCCTAAATTTTCGATTCGGATTTATTTTACAACTACCCATCACATTGGTCTTCCATCTGGATATGTATATATAAATGTATTTAGTGGTTGATTTTCTATAAGGACAAGAACTTCACTATTGATGTGTGCGTGGGCAAGTGATTCGTCGGTAATGAATTCAAAGTTGTAATTGGTATGAATGGGTGAAGTGAATGGATTGTGAATGGGGAATTTCGGGATAAGTGTATGGAAAAGTTTTTTAGAACAGAAGGGAACCGATAGAGAAATGAACTATACCGAGGCACAATAATATCACCAACCAAGATACATAACGAATGATAGAATGATCACCACCAAAGCCTAAAGATAACACTAGCCAATGATAAAGATCGGGATAGGATGAAAGCTCACCATCACAGTATAAAAACTACGCCACCAACCAAGGATAAAAAGCTTTTTGTCTCGCCAACAATGAGCAGTCCACTCTTCAAGGATGAAGATGCCGAAAGGGCTTATAATTCAACTCGCACAGAGGAATTCTCATTCATTCAATCAAGTTTGTGTCACAATGGAGAATCCTTGCTCTCTATATAGAGGGACTTGAACATACGAAATAGAAGAACAATAAAGTCTAGAAGACCAACCAACTAATAAAGACATGAGGACTAGACAAATAATAAAGAACATAGGAACTCGACGATTTGGGAACCAGAAGGCATTAAACTCCTAGTAACTAAAAATGCATTAAATGACAACTAGAAACTAGAAAGCAATAAAGACTTGGAGACTTGCACTTGGACTCTTCAGAAATCTCATCCACGAGGATGGTCAAGCATATAATCATCATGTAAAGTCTCCAAATGACAAAGGAAATAGGTTAAATAAGTCCCCTGTTTGTATGTTATTAGTCTGCAATAAAATCAGCAACTATCTTGGAGAAATTGAGCTTAATCGGCTAGGTCAAGAGTCGATAACTCTTTAGTCAGCTATTCGGGACATGTCGGCATCTCCATTGTTGTTCCGCTGTAGCAAAGTATAACTGAAATAGGTTTTGGCCTGAATAAACAACGAAGTTGTAAAACTTGCTAGCATGACCAAATTGGAGCTTAAGGATTATAACGACTCGTTGGATGTTCTGCATCATTCTTCCCAGGTTGTATGAGATTTGACCTCAAATCTAAAAGGTCTTCTTCCTCCAAGTGAGGAGAAAGGTCTCCCACATTGAATACTGTTGAAATGCCAAATTCTCTAGGAAGCTCAATCTTATAAGCATTATTGCTAATCCTCTCAGGAACTTTGAATGAGCCATTAGCTCTCGGCATGAGCTTGTTCTTTCGGTGGGATGGTATGGCTTCATTTCTCAAATGAAGCCATACAAGATCATTTGATTCAAACTAAGACTTCTTCCTATGATGATTAGCTTTCTTCTTGTAGGACTTTTTGGCCTTCTCAATCATAGCCCGAATCAGCTCATGAAACTTCTTCATGTATTCAACTCTCTCCTTGCTATCAAAGTTGATTTGAGAGTTGGATGGAATTGGGATCAAATCGATCTGTATTAGAGGATTAATTTAATACACAACTTCAAAAGATGAACGACAATAGTATAACTTGGTGATTAGTTATAAGCAAATTTAGCATGCACCAACTTTAAATCCCAATCTTAGAGAAATTTACTCATCATTCCACGAAGGAGAATATTAAGAGTGTGATTGGTTACCTCTGTTTGGCCATCAATTTGAGGATATCGAGTAATGCTGAATAGAAGTCTCGTATCAAGCATTCTCCAGAGAGTCCTCTAGAAATAACTCAAGAACTTTGAGTCATGATTAGATATGATGGTCTTTGGTACACTAGAGAAGCTAATGATCTCCTTAGAATACAACTCAACAACATGAGAAGCATCATCCATCTTGTAGCATGGAATGAAATGAGCCATTTTGGAGAACCGATCAACAACCACCATGATTTTTGCTGCTCGTCTCTCCTCTGACGCTCTCTCGCTTTATCCTCCGGCTTGTTCGCTCTCTGCTCCAGCACATGCAAAGGCAGTTCTCTGCTTGGGCACTCGGCACGTGTTGCCAACTCCGTCCCTCATCTCTCTCATGGCCTGAGAAACCCTTTCCCCTCTCCCCCACCAATCTCTGCCCTTCAAATCTACTTTTCCCTACTCTCCTTCCTTACTGACTCGCATATCCCTAGTGTATCGCTTGCGTTAACCACGTGTTGGATGTGTATCCATGTCCGACACTGACGCGACAACCCCCCTTGGCATGTCGGTGCTTCACCATTAAAATTCCCAAACCGGGATCCCCATGACATATTTACCCAAATTAATTTACATCATCTCACAAAATTATCAAGAAAAATCAAACTGGTACCTTTGACCTAAATTTGCTCTCTATTTCCTCTAATATCATTTTAACGTGCATAATTGACAACAAAGTGTCAAATGACTACAAAACGAATTTGACATAGACGATGACAAATTGGACATAGAAAATTTACGTGTATTGATAACATAGTATTGAAGGGCAGTTTGGGTTGGGGGTATCGATTTTAAATTTACAATGATAATAACCCATGTAAATTATATATAATGGATAACACTCAAAAGTATTACACAACACATTAATGTGGGAGTTTTATCTATTCATTTTCTTTTAATAGACACTTTAGCATATTCGTATATACTAATATTACAATTATATTAAGGATTTCAATGAGTTTTTGAACCATTTGGATACTATATGGATTCCGATGAGTTTTGATCAAGGACTCTTATTAATTAGCAACAGTTTCCTGCCAAGATGGTTGGTATAGTGGTAAAGGAGTCACCTAGTGTAAACGAGTTCAATTTATGTCATGAGTGAACCCCTAAGCGACTTGTGCTGCACCGTCAAGCTGTGATAGATCTTGTGTGGAGAAACTTACTAATTGCTAGCATTTTGGTAGGGCTGCGGTGCTGCTCTCACCAACCTCAGAATTTCCAGTTATGAGTGGCGCGAAGAACTTATGGCTTAAATTGAATATCCGTAAAGGGTGTGAGACCCTTTTACTAATACCAAGAGAGTGTCGCTAGCATCGTTCAGTTGAGTGATGTCCTAAATCTCACCAATTTGATTTTGCGACAATTCTATAATACTCCTAAATCTTGTGCCAATCTTTGAAATCTTGAAAACCTTTGCATCGTTCATTTTATTTTTTTGGTCGAATGTGTTGAGGAAACTATCCCACTAAGAATTTTGATTCTGACAAAACTCGTATTAAGAAGTCTAGTTAATGGAAGTATATCTTCCTTACAGAAATCACGATGTGAAAAGAGCTTTGAATATCCCGCAACTGGCGTTCAGACTCAAGGAAGAGTCGTCACTGTAGTGCTTCTGAATGGTCAGAAGGAGGAACTATGCTTGTGCCTCTAAAGGAATCAGAAGGAGGAGTCTGCGTCTGAGTAATTCAGATGAAGTGTTTCACTGCCTCAAATGGATTCAGATGGAGGATATCATTGCCTTGGAAGACCTCAAGAAGACTCATGTGAGACGTCGACAGTAGGATCTTTAAAAGCTCAGATTCACAGAGAAAAGCCGAATCAGATTCAGAGAGACTTCACATGGTTTGAAGGCTGTTTCTGAACGGATTCAGATTCTGCAGCTGGACTAAGAAGACCCACGTTTGACAAGAGTCCGATTGATTTCAGAAATTACGGGAAGTGAAAGGATTCGATCTACAGGATGACTGTCCATCTTCATTAGGACAAAAATCCTTGATTGGATATTATCTTTCTTTCCTTCCTCAGAAGATTCAACATCTCATGAAAATGGAAACTGAAGATTTAGTTGTATGGGCAACTGAATCTGAAGTAACCAGAATCTTTCTTCAACAGGTACCTAGCATCTTTCCAAGTTTATCTCGCTCAATCAAGGTTGATTGAACATTGACGAGTGATCCCATGGAGCACCTTGACAACGGCTAGTTCGAGGTGAAAGGGGTATAAAAGGAGAGTGCTGGTATTCATTCTGTAGATGACAAAAAGACAAGTAAAAAAAAGCAAGAAGTAGAAGAAGGAAAATTGAGAGAGTTGAAAAAGACAAGTAAAACTGTTGAGAAAGTTATTTTAACTTCTCGTGGAAATACTCTTGTGAGTGAGTTGAGAGAAATTTATTGTAACCTTGCAATCATCATAGTGAAATCCAGCCAATCGGCTGTCATCGTGGGAGAGTGGACGTAAGCTTACTATAGCCGAACCACTATAAATCTATGTGCACATTTCTCCTTCTGAACTCCTTTATTTCGTGCATACTTGATCTGTTTAGTTTCAATACTCAGTTTCTGTGCTTGCTTGCGCTTATAACTCAAAATTTGCAGAAGCACCTATTCACCCCCCCTCTAGGTGTCGTTGCTAGCTACATCAATTGGTATCAGAGCAAGTTGCTCACTTTTGTGAAGTGTTCTACTTCAGAGCTAACGATCTATCATGTCTAGCAACAACTTCTCAGGTTCTGGTACTCATCATTCCACAACAAACCACCGTACTTCGACGGAAAGGATTACAGCGTTTGGTGCAACAAGATGAAGTGGTTCATCAAAGCACTAGATGATCAAATGTGGGATGTAGTAACCAGAGGAGTGGTCCCTATCATTTCCGCAAATACGGGATCAGAAGGAAACCCAGCAACTCTTACAGATGCTGAAAAAGTCAAGAGACAAGGACTCGACTCTAAAGCTGTCCACTCACTTTTCTGTGCTCTATCCTCACCAATCTATAATCGTGTAGCAGAAGAAGAATCTGCGAAGGCGATATGGGACAGACTACATGTCACGTATCAGGGCACTAATCGGGTTAAAGAGACTAAACTCAGTATACTACTGAGTGACTATGAAGCCTTTAAAATGAAACCTGACGAAACAATTGCTAAGATGATTGACAGGTTTCAGATTCTGGCTAGTGGTCTAGCACAACAAGGTGCTCCTGTGGCTGAACCAATGCAGGTCAGAAAAATCCTCCGAGGATTAACTGAAGAATGGAACTACATCAAGCCTTCCATTCAAGAATGCCAGACTATAAGACCACTATCTATCGACGAGTTAGTTGGAACTCTGCAATCATATGAGACAGAGAGGAACAACAACAAACCAGAGATTCCAAAAGGTAAGAAGTCAATTGCTCTTTCATCTAACTTTGATGATGAAATCTCAGATTCAGATGATGAAGATGAAGACGATGAAGAGCTCGCATTAATGGTGAAAAAGTTCAGAAAGATGGCCAAGAAAGGTAGATTCTTCAAGGGAAAGAAGACATTCAGAAGGAACGACCACAAACAGTCTGGTCATGACAAACAGGAAAGCAAAGACATCGTATGCTTTCATTGCAAGAAAGTGGGACATATTAAACCCAAGTGTCCACTGCTGAAGAAGGACAAAGCCAAATTTGAGAAATACAAGAAGGCTTTGAAGGCAGAAACACTAAGTGATTCTGAGGAAAGTGACGAGGACTATGCAAGCATATGTCTCATGGCAAAATCAGATTCAGACTCAGAGTCAGATACGGAGGTAAACCTTTCTGAGCTACCTGATAATGTCTCTGAATATATAACTGAGCTGTGCAAAAACTATAAAGAAGTTCTCAAAAAGATTTCAGTTTTAAAAAAGAAAATCAATCTTTGAAACAGCAAGACATTTTACAAAAGGATAAAACCGAAGTTTTTTTGAAAAAGATGCCATAATTTTGAAACAGCAAGATCTTTTTCAAAAAGATAGGATCGAGTTTTTACAAAAGGAATTCCACTCTTTAAAGGAAAGTTACGATCTTACTTTAAAGGAAAACGATTCATTAAAGACTAAAATTGAAAACATAACTAAGAGGTTTTCTCATAGTTCTAAAAATCTGGAAAATATCATTTCCACCCAAATTCCTTATGGTAATAAATCTGGTCTTGGTTTTGAAAAACAGGATAGTTTTGAAAATAATTTTTCAAATTCTGAAAGCAGATTGAAACATCGACCTACCAAATCTGCATATCAACAACATTTTTCCAAGAAATTTACTAAATCGTCACATCAACCTTACAAGCAATTTTATCCACATAATCATTTTCAAAATCAGGTTACAAAACCATATCAAACACATCATTCATATAGGCAATATACTAGACATTCACAGAATTATTACAAGCCCTATCATTCGCAAAATCGTTATAGATCATATCATAATTCTGTTAGACGTTTTCAGAACATGCGTAGAACTCATTATTCTCAAAATGTTTACAAAGCTCATTATCCGCAGAACTTTTATAGAAGGTATACTAGTTCACATCCTTCACAGTATCCACACAGATTCAGAAGATCACGTTTTTCACAATATCCTAACAGGGAATCAACAGAAAGATATTACTCTAGAAGTTGCTCAAACTGTGGTGGTAGAAATCACAGCAAAAATGAATGCATGTTTGTATGGAAACCTGTGAATAGATCTGCATATACTAACTTCCATGGACCCCAGTAAATGAGGGTACCAAAACAAAGGTAAGATTTTTTTTTCTTGCAGGTACCTCGAGAGGGAAATAAGAAATGGTTTCTGGACAGCGGATGCTCAAGTCATATGACTAGTAATCCAGAAAACTTTACTAAATTATCCATGATTAGTGGCGGAAGCATATCATTTGGAGGTAAGAATAAAGGTAAGGTAATAGGACAAGAAACAGTTAAGATTGGAAATCTCATTATTAACGATGTATCCCTCGTTAAAGGTTTGAAGTACAATCTGATATCGGTAAGTCAACTATGTGATTCTGGATATAAAATCTGTTTTCAAGATATGAAATGCACAAGTATTAGTAGTGATAATAAACAGAGCTTTTCTGGATATCGGCATGGAAACATCTATCTTCTGGATGTTGCATCTGAAGAAATTAAGTGCCTCATCTCAGTCAAAGATGAATCTGATCTCTGGCACAGGAAGCTTGGCCACATAAGTGTTAAGCATATTTCGAAATTATCATCCAAGAACCTGGTACGAGGATTATCTCAAACAAAATTTGAAAAGCCAGAACTTTGCACTGCATGCACTCTGGGAAAACAGGTTAGAAGCACCTTTAAGCCCATAAATCATGTTTCAACTAATCGTGTATTACAGTTGCTTCACATGGACCTCTTTGGACCAAACAAGATTCTAAGTCTTGGAGGTAAGAAATACTATATGGTTATTGTTGATGATTTCTCCAATTCACATGGGTTATTTTCTTAGCACACAAGAGTGATACATTTACTGCATTTGCAAAATTTTCAAAAAGGATTCAGAATGAAAAAGGTTTTATGATTTCTTGCATTAAAACAGATCACGGTGGAGAGTTTGAAAACCAGGATTTCTCTAGTTTCTGTGATGATGCTGGAATCAAACATACCTTTTCTACTCCTTACACACCTCAACAGAATGGGGTTGTTGAAAGGAAAAATCGTTCTTTACAAGAAATGGGACGAACTCTTCTTATTGAAAGCAAAATTGCATCTCATTTTTGGGCAGAAGCAGTTTCAACAGCTTGTTATATTCTGAATCGAGTCTCCTTAAGACCCATCCTTGAAAAGACTCCTTACGAAATTTTTAAGGAAAGGAAACCCAATCTTTCATATTTCCATATATTTGGCAGTAAATGCTTTATATTGAAAAACGCTAATGATCGTGTTGGCAAGTTTGATGATAAGTCAGATGAAGGAATCTTCCTAGGATACTCAACAACTAGCAAAGCCTTTCGAGTCTACAACAAATCCTCTCGAACGGTAGAAGAATAAATGAATGTCAAATTCGCAGAATGTAGTCAGAAGAAAAGAGACAAGGAAGAAGCTGTTCAAACGCCAACTGTACATCTCAACCCAGAAGAAGATAATGGTTCAGAAGATATTCAGATTCATGAACCCGAAGCAACCACTTCTTCAGATCAAGGAAAAAGTCAGAACGACTGTACCACTTCGCAAGAAGATGAAAGATTCAACACAAACTGGAAGCACAAGTCTAGTCATCCAAAGGATCTCATTTTAGGAAACTTGGATGAAGGTATAAGAACCAGATCGAAGATAAGAGAACTATTAGGGAACTTCGCACTAGTATCTGAATTGGAGCCAAAAAGTGTTGAAGAAGCTCTAATCGATGAAAGCTGGATAAATGCAATGCAAGAAGAACTCCAACAATTCAAGATCAACAACGTCTGGAAATTAGTGCCAAGACCCAAAGACAAACCTGTCATCGGTACAAAATGGGTTTTCAGAAACAAACTGGACGATAAGGGAAAAGTAGTCAGAAACAAGGCAAGACTGGTTGCAAAAGGATACTCCCAAGAAGAATTGATAGATTATGATGAGACATATACACCAGTTGCCAGGTTAGAAGCCATCAGGCTACTTCTCGCGTATGCTTGTTACAACGATTTTAAGTTGTTTCAGATGGACGTAAAGAGTGCCTTCTTAAATGGCTAAGTTTACGTTAAAAAGGGTTCGAAGAAAAGAAGAAGCACTCTTTACGTCCATCTGAAACAACTTAAAATCATTGTAACAAGCATACGCGAGAAGTAGCCTGATGGCTTCTAACCTGGCAACTGGTGTATATGTCTCATCATAATCTATCAATTCTTCTTGGGAGTATCCTTTTGCAACCAGTCTTGCCTTGTTTCTGACTACTTTTCCTTATCGTCCAGTTTGTTTCTGAAAACCCATTTTGTACCGATGACAGGTTTGTCTTTGGGTCTTGGCACTAATTTCCAGACGTTGTTGATCTTGAATTGTTGGAGTTCTTCTTGCATTGCATTTATCCAGCTTTCATCGATTAGAGCTTCTTCAACACTTTTTGGCTCCAATTCAGATACTAGTGCGAAGTTCCCTGATAGTTCTCTTATCTTCGATCTGGTTCTTATACCTTCATCCAAGTTTCCTAAAATGAGATCCTTTGGATGACTGGACTTGTGCTTCCAGTTTGTGTTGAATCTTTCATCTTCTTGCGAAGTGGTACAGTCGTTCTGACTTTTTCCTTGATCTGAAGAAGTGGTTGCTTCGGGTTCATGAATCTGAATATCTTCTGAACCATTATCTTCTTCTGGGTTGAGATGTACAGTTGGCGTTTGAACAGCTTCTTCCTTGTCTCTTTTCTTCTGACTACATTCTGCGAATTTGACATTCATTGATTCTTCTACCGTTCGAGAGGATTTGTTGTAGACTCGAAAGGCTTTGCTAGTTGTTGAGTATCCTAGGAAGATTCCTTCATCTGACTTATCATCAAACTTGCCAACACGATCATTAGCGTTTTTCAATATAAAGCATTTACTGCCAAATATATGGAAATATGAAAGATTGGGTTTCCTTTCCTTAAAAATTTCGTAAGGAGTCTTTTCAAGGATGGGTCTTAAGGAGACTCGATTCAGAATATAACAAGCTGTTGAAACTGCTTCTGCCCAAAAATGAGATGCAATTTTGCTTTCAATAAGAAGAGTTCGTCCCATTTCTTGTAAAGAACGATTTTTCCTTTCAACAACCCCATTCTGTTGAGGTGTGTAAGGAGTAGAAAAGGTATGTTTGATTCCAGCATCATCACAGAAACTAGAGAAATCCTGGTTTTCAAACTCTCCACCGTGATCGGTTTTAATGCAAGAAATCATAAAACCTTTTTCATTCTGAATCCTTTTTGAAAATTTTGCAAATGCAGCAAATGTATCACTCTTGTGTGCTAAGAAAATAACCCATGTGAATCTGGAGAAATCATCAACAATAACCATACAGTATTTCTTACCTCCAAGACTTAGAATCTTGTTTGGTCCAAAGAGGTCCATGTGAAGCAACTGTAATACACGATTAGTTGAAACATGATTTATGGGCTTAAAGGTGCTTCTGACCTGTTTTCCCAGAGTGCATGCAGTGCAAAGTTCTGGCTTTTCAAATTTTGTTTGAGGTAATCCTCGTACCAGGTTCTTGGATGATAATTTCGAAATATGCTTAACACTTATGTGGCCAAGCTTCCTGTGCCAGAGATCAGATTCATCTTTGACTGAGATGAGGCACTTAATTTCTTCAGATGCAACATCCAGAAGATAGATGTTTCCATGCCGATATCCAGAAAAGCTCTGTTTATTATCACTACTAATACCTGTGCATTTCATATCTTGAAAACAGATTTTATATCCAGAATCACATAGTTGACTTACCGATATCAGATTGTACTTCAAACCTTTAACGAGGGATACATCGTTAATAATGAGATTTCCAATCTTAACTGTTCCTTGTCCTATTACCTTACCTTTATTCTTACCTCCAAATGATACGCTTCTGCCACTAATCATGGATAATTTAGTAAAGTTTTCTGGATTACCAGTCATATGACTTGAGCATCCGCTGTCCAGAAACCATTTCTTATTTCCCTCTCGAGGTACCTGCAAGAAAAAAAAATCTTACCTTTGTTTTGGTACCCTCATTTACTGGGGTCCATGGAAGTTAGTATATGCAGATCTATTCACAGGTTTCCATACAAACATGCATTCATTTTTGCTGTGATTTCTACCACCACAGTTTGAGCAACTTCTAGAGTAATATCTTTCTGTTGATTCCCTGTTAGGATATTGTGAAAAACGTGATCTTGTGAATCTGTGTGGATACTGTGAAGGATGTGAACTAGTATACCTTCTATAAAAGTTCTGCGGATAATGAGCTTTGTAAACATTTTGAGAATAATGAGTTCTACGCATGTTCTGAAAACGTCTAACAGAATTATGATATGATCTATAACGATTTTGCGAATGATATGGCTTGTAATAATTCTGTGAAGGTCTAGTATATTGCCTATATGAATGATGCGTTTGATATGGTTTTGTAACCTGATTTTGAAAATGATTATGTGGATAAAATTGCTTGTAAGGTTGATGTGACGATTTAGTAAATTTCTTGGAAAAATGTTGTTGATATGCAGATTTGGTAGGTCGATGTTTCAATCTGTTTTCAGAATCTGAAAAATTGTTTTCAAAACTATCCTGTTTTTCAAAACCAAGACCAGATTTATTACCATAAGGAATTTGGGTGGAAATGATATTTTCCAGATTTTTAGAACTATGAGAAAACCTCTTAGTTATGTTTTCAATTTTAGTCTTTAACGAATCGTTTTCCTTTAAAGTAAGATCGTGACTTTCCTTTAAAGAGTGGAATTCCTTTTGTAAAAACTCGATCCTATCTTTTTGAGAAAGATCTTGCTGTTTCAAAATTATGGCATCTTTTTCAAAAACTTCGGTTTTATCCTTTTGTAAAATGTCTTGCTGTTTCAAAGATTGATTTTCTTTTTTTAAAACTGAAATCTTTTTGAGAACTTCTTTATAGTTTTTGCACAGCTCAGTTATATATTCAGAGACATTATCAGGTAGCTCAGAAAGGTTTACCTCCGTATCTGACTCTGAGTCTGAATCTGATTTTGCCATGAGACATATGTTTGCATAGTCCTCGTCGCTTTCCTCAGAATCACTTAGTGTTTCTGCCTTCAAAGCCTTCTTGTATTTCTCAAATTTGGCTTTGTCCTTCTTCAGCAGTGGACACTTGGGTTTAATATGTCCCACTTTCTTGCAATGAAAGCATACGATGTCTTTGCTTTCCTGTTTGTCATGACCAGACTGTTTGTGGTCGTTCCTTCTGAATGTCTTCTTTCCCTTGAAGAATCTACCTTTCTTGGCCATCTTTCTGAACTTTTTCACCATTAATGCGAGCTCTTCATCGTCTTCATCTTCATCATCTGAATCTGAGATTTCATCATCAAAGTTAGATGAAAGAGCAATTGACTTCTTACCTTTTGGAATCTCTGGTTTGTTGTTGTTCCTCTCTGTCTCATATGATTGCAGAGTTCCAACTAACTCGTCGATAGATAGTGGTCTTATAGTCTGGCATTCCTGAATGGAAGGCTTGATGTAGTTCCATTCTTCAGTTAATCCTCGGAGGATTTTTCTGACCTGCATTGGTTCAGCCACAGGAGCACCTTGTTGTGCCAGACCACTAGCCAGAATCTGAAACCTGTCAATCATCTCAGCAATTGTTTCGTCAGGTTTCATTTTAAAGGCTTCATAGTCACTCAGTAGTATACTGAGTTTAGTCTCTTTAACCCGATTAGTGCCCTGATACGTGACATGTAGTCTGTCCCATATCGCCTTCGCAGATTCTTCTTCTGCTACACGATTATAGATTGGTGAGGATAGAGCACAGAAAAGTGAGTGGACAGCTTTAGAGTCGAGTCCTTGTCTCTTGACTTTTTCAGCATCTGTAAGAGTTGCTGGGTTTCCTTCTGATCCCGTATTTGCGGAAATGATAGGGACCACTCCTCTGGTTACTACATCCCACATTTGATCATCTAGTGCTTTGATGAACCACTTCATCTTGTTGCACCAAACGTTGTAATCCTTTCCGTCGAAGTACGGTGGTTTGTTGTGGAATGATGAGTCACCAGAACCTGAGAAGTTGTTGCTAGACATGATAGATCGTTAGCTCTGAAGTAGAACACTTCACAAAAGTGAGCAACCTGCTCTGATACCAATTGATGTAGCTAGCAACGACACCTAGAGGGGGGTGAATAGGTGCTTCTGCAAATTTTGAGTTATAAGCGCAAGCAAGCACAGAAACTGAGTATTGAAACTAAACAGATCAAGTATGCACGAAATAAAGGAGTTCAGAAGGAGAAATGTGCACACAGATTTATAGTGGTTCGGCTATAGTAAGCCTACGTCCACTCTCCCACGATGACAGCCGATTGGCTGGATTTCACTATGATGATTGCAAGGTTACAATAAACTTCTCTCAACTCACTCACAAGAGTATTTCCACGAGAAGTTAAAATAACTTTCTCAACAGTTTTGCTCGTCTTTTTCAACTCTCTCAATTTTCCTTCTTCTACTTCTTGCTTTTTTTTACTTGTCTTTTTGAACGAATACCAGCACTCTCCTTTTATACCCCTTTCACCTCGAACTAGCCGTTGTCAAGGTGCTCCACGGGATCACTCGTCAATCTTCAATCAACCTTGATTGAGCGAGATAAACTTGGAAAGATGCTAGGTACCCGTTGAAGAAAGATTCTGGTTACTTCAGATTCAGTTGCCCATACAACTAAATCTTCAGTTTCCATTTTCATGAGATGTTGAATCTTCTGAGGAAGGAAAGAAAGATAATATCCAATCAAGGATTTTTGTCCTAATGAAGATGGACAGTCATCCTGTAGATCGAATCCTTTCACTTCCCGTAATTTCCGAAATCAATCGGACTCTTGTCAAACGTGGGTCTTCTTAGTCCAGCTGCAGAATCTGAATCCGTTCAGAAACAGCCTTCAAACCATGTGAAGTCTCTCTGAATCTGATTCGGCTTTTCTCTGTGAATCTGAGCTCTTAAAGATCCTACTGTCGACGTCTCACATGAGTCTTCTTGAGGTCTTCCAAGGCAATGCTGTCCTCCATCTGAATCCATTTGAGGCAGTCAAACACTTCATCTGAATTACTCAGACGCAGACTCCTCCTTCTGATTCCTTTAGAGGCACAAGCATAGTTCCTCCTTCTGACCATTCAGAAGCACTACGGTGACGACTCTTCCTTGAGTCTGAACGCCAGTTGCGGGATATTCAAAGCTCTTTTCACATCGTGATTTCTGCAAGGAAGATATACTTCCATTAACTAGACTTCTTAATACGAGTTTTGTCAGAATCAAAATTCTTAGTGGGATAGTTTCCTCAACACATTCGACCAAAAAAATAAAATGAACGATGCAAAGGTTTTCAAGATTTCAAGATTGGCACAAGATTTAGGAGTATTATAGAATTGTCGCAAATCAAATTGGTGAGATTTAGGACATCACTATGAACGATGCTAGCGACACTCTCTTGGTATTAGTAAAAGTCTCACACCCTTTACGATATTCAATTTAAGCCATAAGTTCTTCGCGCCACTCATAACTGGAAATTCTGAGTTGGTGAGAGCAGCACCGCAGCCTACCAAAATGCTAGCAATTATAAGTTTCTCCACACAAGATCTATCACAGCTTGACGGTGCAGCACAAGTCGCTTAGGGGTTCACTCATGACATAATTGAACTCGTTTACACTAGGTGACTCCTTTACCACTATACCAACCATCTTGGCAGGAACTGTTGCTAATTAATAAGAGTCCTTGATCAAACTCATCGAATCCATATAGTATCCAAATGGTTCAAAAATCATTGAAATCCTTAATATAATTGTAATATTAGTATATACGAATATGCTAAAGTGTCTATTAAAAGAAAATGAATAGATAAAACTCACATTAATGTGTTGTGTAATACTTTTGAGTGTTATCCATTATATATAATTTACATGGGTTATTATCATTGTAAATTTAAAATCGATACCCCCAACCCAAACTGCCCTTCAATACTATGTTATCAATACACGTAAATTTTCTATGTCCAATTTGTCATCGTCTATGTCAAATTCGTTTTGTAGTCATTTGACACTTTGTTGTCAATTATGCACGTTAAAATGATATTAGAGGAATAGAGAGCAAATTTAGGTCAAAGGTACCAGTTTGATTTTTCTTGATAATTTTGTGAGATGATGTAAATTAATTTGGGTAAATATGTCATGGGGATCCCGGTTTGGGAATTTTAATGGTGAAGCACCGACATGCCAAGGGGGGTTGTCGCGTCAGTGTCGGACATGGATACACATCCAACACGTGGTTAACGCAAGCGATACACTAGGGATATGCGAGTCAGTAAGGAAGGAGAGTAGGGAAAAGTAGATTTGAAGGGCAGAGATTGGTGGGGAGAGGGGAAAGGGTTTCTCAGGCCATGAGAGAGATGAGGGACGGAGTTGGCAACACGTGCCGAGTGCCCAGCAGAGAACTGCCTTTGCATGTGCTGGAGCAGAGAGCGAACAAGCCGGAGGATAAAGCGAGAGAGCGTCAGAGGAGAGACGAGCAGCAAAAATCATGGTGGTTGTTGATCGGTTCTCCAAAATGGCTCATTTCATTCCATGCTACAAGATGGATGATGCTTCTCATGTTGTTGAGTTGTATTCTAAGGAGATCATTAGCTTCTCTAGTGTACCAAAGACCATCATATCTAATCATGACTCAAAGTTCTTGAGTTATTTCTAGAGGACTCTCTGGAGAATGCTTGATACGAGACTTCTATTCAGCATTACTCGATATCCTCAAATTGATGGCCAAACAGAGGTAACCAATCACACTCTTAATATTCTCCTTCGTGGAATGATGAGTAAATTTCTCTAAGATTGGGATTTAAAGTTGGTGCATGCTAAATTTGCTTATAACTAATCACCAAGTTATACTATTGTCATTCATCTTTTGAAGTTGTGTATGAAATTAATCCTCTAATACAGATCGATTTGATCCCAATTCCATCCAACTCTCAAATCAACTTTGATAGCAAGGAGAGAGTTGAATCCATGAAGAAGTTTCATGAGCTGATTCGGGCTATGATTGAGAAGGCCAAAAAGTCCTACAAGAAGAAAGCTAATCATCATAGGAAGAAGTCTTATTTTGAATCAAATGATCTTGTATGGCTTCATTTGAGAAATGAAGCCATACCATCCCACCGAAAGAACAAGCTCATGCCGAGAGCTAATGGCTCATTCAAAGTTCCTGAGAGGATTAGCAATAATGCTTATAAGATTGAGCTTCCTAGAGAATTTGGCATTTCAACAGTATTCAATGTGGGAGACCTTTCTCCTCACTTGAGGAAGAAGACCTTTTGGATTTGAGGTCAAATCTCATACAACCTGGGAAGAATGATGCAGAACATCCAACGAGTCGTTATAAATCCTTAAGCTCCAATTTGGTCATGCTAGCAAGTTTTACAACTTCGTTGTTTTATTCAGGCCAAAACCTATTTCAGTTATACTTTGCTACAGCGGAACAACAATGGAGATGCCGACATGTCCCGAATAGCTGACTAAAGAGTTATCGACTCTTGACCTAGCCGATTAAGCTCAATTTCTCCAAGATAGTTGCTGATTTTATTGCAGACTAATAACATACAAACAGGGGACTTATTTAACCTATTTCCTTTGTCATTTGGAGACTTTACATGATGATTATATGCTTGACCATCCTCGTGGATGAGATTTCTGAAGAGTCCAAGTGCAAGTCTCCAAGTCTTTATTGCTTTCTAGTTTCTAGTTGTCATTTAATGCATTTTTAGTTACTAGGAGTTTTAATGCCTTCTGGTTCCCAAATCGTCGAGTTCCTATGTTCTTTATTATTTGTCTAGTCCTCATGTCTTTATTAGTTGGTTGGTCTTCTAGACTTTATTGTTCTTCTATTTCGTATGTTCAAGTCCCTCTATATAAGAGCAAGGATTCTCCATTGTGACACAAACTTGATTGAATGAATGAGAATTCCTCTGTGCGAGTTGAATTATAAGCCCTTTCGGCATCTTCATCCTTGAAGAGTGGACTGCTCATTTGGCGAGACAAAAAGCTTTTTATT
>JAGVVM010014867.1:0-11480 GCA_019149425.1 Psidium friedrichsthalianum | reverse complement strand
CCGCCCTTAGGACGCCACCGAACGCCTTTCACTATTCCGCTCGCCATCTCTCCTCACAAAAGAGAGCACCGTAGTGTTAAAAGACGTACCAAACCCCGAAACCGAAGCAACACCCGTCCGATGCGAAGGTTGTCTCTCGTCTCCTCCCCCGTCCTAAATATATTCTGTGATTGTTTTTTTTGAAACAGTATTTTATATTTTTTATTGAAATAATATCTACTTCAATTTTTCATTTATTTTTAAAGTAAGAGCATTTCGAGACATGCGATAGAGAAGAATATAAATTAAAAAGACAGCGGAGAGGGCATTAGTTGCCAAGCAAAGATTGACAATTTGCTCAATATCTCAATATTAAAAAAAAATCAGAAGCTACTAGACATCGTTATCATTAAATCTCGTCGATGTACTATACAAAGAAAGAGACATCAACTAGAAATTATATGGGATACATACCACATACACCTCAAACTATACCCGACTTAGCGTCGAATTGTCATCCCATGATATCCGAGAATTGAGCTTTTATAGATCGATAAAAGGTGATCCGATGGCAAGTCGGTATTAGCTTAGAATGCTAATCTTCTGATCTGTCGGGAAAAGAATGAGCTTTTAAGCTACAGTTGAATAAGCTTGGGCAGTCTCCCCGAGAGTTCATTTTGGAGTAACGACCCAAGTTCCAGGATTCTCATCTTGCCGAAGTCACTATGCCCGTGCTGCCAAACGAGAAAGAAGAACCGCATTATCCAGGAAACAAACTCTTTCCTTGCTCTTTGAGTTGACGCTCCGCTGAAAATAAGCCATTATCGAATCAAAGGAAGGACCTCTGATGTCCTCCGGGTGCGATGGGTCCCAGAAAGAACTAGAATCGCCAATTCTCCATCAGTAGTGACTTGCTCGGTTTTCGTGCCTTGAAAGATTTGCAGCGCCTCTCCCACTCGATTCTGTCTCTTCTAATCTTCTCTTTTCGATGTATAACCACGACTGCTCATCCTTCACCTGTCTTCTGCCACTGCTTCCATCAAACATCTTCATCACTTGATCAGATTCCCTACAGCATGAGGAAATATTACATTTTTTGAGCATTGCAAACTGTTACTGTTCGTTTCTACTCATCTTCGATTATAATATGAATGACAGATAAGCAGCTTGCTCAAAGGTTTTTCATAGTTCAGGTGCTCAACTGACAGAGAAGATACCTGACTCTGCACAAATATGTAATCAAACAAGAACGCTACTCGATTCTTTTTGCATTCAATGTGGATTCGACAATATGGATCCCCGCTGTGGGAAGTCAAAGTGTTATACGATAAATAATCTTCGACAAAATTATCTCCAATATGATGGTACTCAATTGTCCACCCCCAACCTCCACGATCGCTTCGACACTGCACGACCCGACTCGAAGGTCATAATAAACGCGCGACATCCAGGACTGCGCCGACACTTGAAACCTTAATATACCGAATTTTGCGATGGCGGAATCGATACCTTACCCCCTGACAATGAATGATCAAGACTAGCCACCGTAAACACCTCATATATTTATCACATTCTCAGCTCCACTGTTTATACATGAAATCTCTGTTATACCAATATTACAACAACAACAACCAAGTCTCCGCAAGCTACCCCTCTAAATCCCTCTCAGATACCCCACAAACCCCTCAGACCAACTACCACGCCTATCCAGTCATTCAAACCACAGAATCGAAATTCTAAATATTATTTCTGAATACGAACACGGCACCAATAATTTGGAATAGTAATATAAATATTCTGCGGGCCCTATTTTGCATAAATGCCCAAAAACCCTGTTTCGTACTCGATCCACACGAGACCCACAAAACAATTTCATCTTTCAAATCAACTTTAATTGGACAGCACTGACAGTGTTCGTAGGGGTCGTGAACATGCAAAATAGGGCCACTATTTGGCCCGTTTCCGCATAAATGTGGCCCAAAAATGCATTTTTTCGGTAACCCTACTCCTCGCGAACCCCACCAACCACCTCAAACGAGCCTATCAAAACATGCCCAGGCAACCTTTCACCAATCCACCGCAATTCACGCGAAAGCCCACATAATATAATTTGCACAAATAATCATTCGGCAATTTTTTCCTAAACCGATTTTGCCTTCGAAGCGGGCCCTAAGCTAGTCCATGGCAGTACAAGATTCCAATCGAAAATAGAGGTTTAACTTACCTAAACTAGTCAGAACAGGGCTGAGGATGGCGGCACTGACGCGGACGGTAACTACGACAACTGCGATTCTGGCGGATTAAAGTCAACCCCCCGTGCTGTTCAACGGGCTGAACGAGTTGGTTCACAAGCTGAAATCCTATTTTCCCTGAATATGAGCTCTAGGTTTCGCTGGGGTCCACATATTTTCATATGAACCCTATATGAAATTCGTGTAACAAAAGACTTGTTCGTCGACCCGAAATAGCGAAGCAGATTTGGAAAGTCAACGACCTCCGAGCGAAGTGGATTCAGTTTGAATAGACGCCACAGGACATTTGAACTACAACATACCCAAAAGATTGCGACTATCCACGGTCGGATTTTCGTCGGCGTCCATGAAGCCGGCAGCAGAAACTGGGATTCAGCCTTTGCCGGGTCCGGTTTTGCTTCTGTTTGAGGGGTCCAGGCTCATCTGAAGCTGATTTTTGGTGGAGACTTCTAAGAGATAGTGTGAATGTGAAGTTACAAGGGCGTCTCAAAGTTGCTACGTTTGGGCAGCGAACGAGCGGCACAAACAGCGGCGTTTTCCGGCGGCCAAAACCAAGAGAGAAAACCAGAGAGATAGAGGGCCACGAAATTTTATGGGGGAGAAGAAGAGTATCGCTTCATAATGGAAGAGAGAGAGAAGAAAAATATCTTCATTATTGGTGGGCAAAACTCTTCATCGTTGACCGGTACTATTCATCGGTTACCGGTCAAAAGTTTTGACCGACAGCACCGCTGTCGATTGATACGATTGATGCGATTGACACTGATTGATGAGACATTTCTTCAATTCGTGCCATTTTGGGACTGGATCGGGCACATCGGGACTGATAGCGGCTCAACCGCGATCGAAAATAACGTCCGATTTCGTCGTAAAATTTTTAGCCTCTCTAACATTACTAATACTTCTAGCCATGATTCTAGCCAAGATGTGGGTAAGATGGCAATTTTCAATTTTGCCCTTCTTTAGACACTTTGAAGCTAGACTGTCAATTTCATGCCTTTTCAGGCGATGTCCAAATTTTGTCTCTCATCCTCGAAAATCTAATATTTTTATCTTACGACAACCGAAGTTCGGGATGTCACACTAATAGTCTTATAAAATTGGGCATCCGCCCCAAGCAAAAGTTACTTCAGAATTTTCAGCGTTGTCGTTGTTATCGTTTTCGACAAGAACCAGTGCCGAGCAATCCAGACAGACAGACAGACTGCTTAAGGAAGGTGAGAGAGTGAGGAACAGAGACTTTTCCTCTCCTACAACTTCCAACAAAGTCCTTGTAATATGGCGCGCATGGACCCAACTTAAGCGGACTGAACTTGGAAACCGAAAATGGCGTGTTTATGTCGTTCCACCATGCCTTCGTTTTGTTGAGGAAACTTAGCCCCCAAGAATTTTGATTCTGACAAACTAGTTTTAAGAAGTCTAGTTTATGGAAGAATATGTTCATTGCAAACCACGATGTGAAAAAGGCTTAATACCCACGAACGTGGCCTTTCAGACTCAAGGAAGAGTCTCACCATTGTGCTTCCATATGGTCGAAGGAGAACTATGCTTGTGGCCTCTAAGAGAATCAGAAGAGGAGTCTGCGTCTGAAAAGTTCAGATGAAGTTTTTTGACTGCCTCAATGTATTCAGATGGAGGAAGCATGCCTGGAAGACCTCTAAGTAAGACACATGTGGATGTCGACAGTAGATCCATAAAGAGCTCATACTCACAAAGAAAAGCTGAATCAGATTCAGAGACTTCAAATAGTTAAAAGGGAGCTATTCTGAACAGCTTCAGATTCTCCAACTAGCCGCAGAAGACCCACGACTGACGAAAGTCCGATTGATTTTTAGAAAGTACGGGCAGGAAAGGATTCGATCACAGGATGATTGTCCATCTATTTAGAGGGAATCCTGATTGAATATTACCCTTCTTTCCTTCCTCAGAAGATTCAACATCTCACGCAAATGGAAACTGAAGATTTAGTTGTATGGACGACGAATCTGAAGTTTCAAAATCTTTCTTCAACGGCTATCTAGCATCTTTCCAAGTTTATCTCGCATCAATCAAGGTGATTCAAGATTGACGAGTGATCCCTGGAGCACCTTGACAAGACTAGTTCGAGGTGAAAGGGGTATAAAAGGAGAGTGCTGGTATTCGTTTAGCAAGATGATAGGATAAAAAAAAGGGTGACGAGCAAAAACTGTAGATAGTTTCTTAAACTTCTCGTGAAAATAATGTTGAGAGAAGTTCATTGTAGTCTCCGTTGATATTTAGTGAATCCAGCCAATCGCTGTCATCGTGGGAGAGTGGACGTAGGCTTACTATAGCCTAACACTATAAATCTGTGTGCACTTTCTCCTTCTGAACTCTTATCGTGTGCATACTACATCGCTTAGTTCAGTATACTGGCTTCTGTGCTTGCTTGTGCTTATAACTCGGATTTTTTTCAGAAGCACCTATTCACCCCCCCTCTAGGTGTTTTTGTTGGCTAGCTACGTCACGTTTCAGGGTGCTGCAACAAGCTACACAAGCAGATCTCTAATAGAAAGTCCAATCCTGAGCATGAAGTTTTCAGAGAACGTAGAAGCAGGTCATTTTAGACAGTTTACCTCTAGGACACCGAATACGAACTCCCTGTGCTTACATCCTGTGATCCAGAGCCAGTGAGGTGATTTTGAATAATCCTGGGAGACCATCTTAGTTTGTTAACTTTCACAAATTACAAGCTATTGGTATCTATCAATGAGTTTCAATGTTCAGTTGCAACTTGCATTATGTTTTGGCAACGATCATCCAGTAGAACAGCTACCACAGTTTTTTTCTACTAAGATTTTCGATCTGGACAATTGTTGCATGATGACGGTTCATTTTTAAAGGCCGACGGCGGACATTTCTCATTCATTTTCGTGAACACATGGTACACGAAGGAAATCAAAGCAAGAGGCGTACCTTCTGCTATTATCCAAGTTAAAGGGAATATGGTGAAAGACGCTCCTCAAAACATAAAAACCTACACAACTAACTCGTTGTACCAATTCGCAAATTAATCTCACAAAACTATTAAGATATTTCCTTTACCAATAGAATAACGACTTGCCGTGTCTTTCCAGATGCTTCTTTTAATTCTTTCTCCGATTTCGGAATCCGGATATTTGAATACTTAACAATCTTCTTAATAGTAAGGACCGACCGCTGTCAGCAAGTTAACACAGGAAGCAACAAGCTTCTGAATAATTTAGCTCAATTAGAAGAACTCCCATGTTGAGCACCCTGAACACGAGTCCTATTGCAGAATACATATCATACTTTAATGAGATTGAGAGAAAGATATGTATGTGATTGATCGATCTAGGGTGCAGCATACGAAAATTTACTTTTGATCATGTTCAAAATTCGAACTGTCATATACTTCCAACGGATGTACGACAACGAGCTCTTAGTGTATGTTGTTCTCACGGATTATTTGTCAATATAAACTTTGCAGAGAGAAGAGATAGTTATGTTTAGCTCTCCGTGGGTGAGTGGGAGTTGTTAGTCGTTAGTGGGCAAGTAGGAGCTGTTTGCCCTATATGGACGAGTGGAAGATATAGGTGTATGGGACGTACTGTGTGCCACCCATGCGGGCAATTACACCCACCTATAGATAACTGTTAAGACAGTTATATTTTCAAATGTAAAAAATCACATTTCTTCCTTGAATCTGCTCTCTCTCCATGATTCACGTTAGTTATCGATGAAAGAAAAAGACGACAAAACGATGCTCTTCTTCTTCACTGTTGATCCGCAATCAAAGTGTGGAAACTCTTCAAATTGCAAAGGCGACTCTTAATCCGTGGCAATTACGGTACGTCCCTCGTGTGATGTGTCGCCCATCAGTGATACAAGTTAGGTTAGGATATGTCCTTCCGCATGTGTTTCATTGAGAAACCAGGAATTAGTTTCCCCTTTAAACACATTACAAAGAAATTCCCAATTCCAAAGAAACAAAGAGGAACTTCAGATGATCGTTGATTCTTAGAATTCTGAGGCAAGTGGGTCAGTGATCCAATATTTACGTCTTGATTAGAAAATCCTAACAAAGAAAAATGTAAAAATCAAGAGTAGAACTTTTATGTATGACGTCCTGACTAGTACTCGAGAAATCTTGATCATGTTTTCATATAAACAACATTGGATCGTCTTCACTAGTTCGATGTTGCAATTAAAATCACACATCTAATTGCGTTCCATGGAATGTAGTGGTTCAATCGATAAGTCAGGAGAAGGATTCTCAGAAAACTCCAATTGGCTGCAACTTGATCAACTGAACGTTAAATTCCCCGATTGACATTCGCACCACGGTCAGTTAACTCGTACGAGAAGTGAACTCTTGCTGTCATTGAGCAAAAGCTTATGACATTTTGTCATCTTCCCGAGGTACTAAGGGTAGTCAATAAATTGTTAGTTAAATGATGTCTATAAGAATGAAGAGATAATCGATGAACTATTCCAGCACCACGGTTGCTTGGAAGTTTCGTAGCAAAAGTTAACTCGTCGGTAACCATGTTAAGGGAAGTGAAATGGATACTCGGCTATTTTAGAAGCCGATTACATTCTTGCAGACGACGACTAAGGAAAAATGTGATTCTTGTCGCGTGATTAATGCGTGTTTCAACGACCAGCTGTCTTCATTTCCAATGACCTATATATACTTAAAACCAAGATAAGTTAAAACAACAGGGCAGGTAAGAGCTTAATAAGATCAGAGATGTTGGTCAATCACCAGCTCGTCGCACATCCTCCATGCAAATATCCTGGCAGTATTCTTGAGCAAGCAAGACATGACAAGCGCATGGAACCAAGTTGCTCTTATAACTCTTTGAGTACTTGAAAATGTCTGGAAAACATTGAAGGCATTGTAAGCGTCAGCAAGCAGCGTTTAGCTCTCTTCTCTCTCGAACTCTTCCTATAAAAACAAGGCCAAGTTAGAAAGATAGAACTCAAGCCTACCTTCACACAAAGTAACGCAAAGAGAAGATATCTTAATGAGCTTCAGAGTGTCCATCATGGCCAAGTATGAGCTTGTCATGGCATTAGTCCTTACTCCTTAGTTTGTCCCTTTTTAGCTGCACGAGCCTGACATCACCACCGACTTTTTGCTCCCCCCGAACATCACTAACGTCGATGGCAACTTCTTCACGTACGCCGGCATGAGGTCTCTATCGGTGTCCAATCCCCCGACCACATTTAATGTGACAAAAGTGAGCGCAGCGGAGTTCCCTGCTCTCGTACCCCCGCGCATCGGAGCTCCTGTTTGTCATGTATGGGTCACTTGAGGTCGGGTCCATTCGTCCACACAACCAACTGTTGACACCTAAATTTTGACTTTTTTAAATTCATTCACTTAAGTACATAAAAAAAAATGAGAATTTGTTCTCACCAAAAATTAATTTTTTCATGCATTGCATATTTAATTTTTTGTCGGTCATGCATTTTATTATGGCTAACGACGGAGGATTTGAGCTTAAATTGACAAACGATTGGATTGAGCGTGAGAGAGGTGTGCCGAAAGGCTTATGAAGTTTTGAACTTAAAAGAAATTTTTCCACAGGGACTGAATTGCAAATACATAAAACTTCAGGGGACTGAATTGCAAATACATAAAACTTCAGGGGCTGAATTGCAAATACATAAAATTTTAGGGATAGTGGAGAAATTAGAAAGGAAGATGGAGAAGGAAAGTTGGAGAATGGAAGATGGTAGAATTAGAAGGGAAGATGAAGAATTAGAATGGGAGATGGAAAGATTAGAATGGAAGATGGTGAATTAGAAGGGAAGATGGAGATAAAGAATGGAGGATGGTGGAATTAGAAGGGGAGATGGAGATAAAGAAGGGAAGATGGTGGAATTAGAAGGGAAGATGAAGTTAGTGGAAAAATTAGAATGATAGATGAAGATAGAGAAAGGAAGATGGGGGAGTAGGCTATAAAAGGAGGAAGAATGAGAGCCTTGAAGGGGGGGACTTTTGGAGAGATTAGAGAGAAATTAGGAAGACTTTGGAGATTGAAGAAAACTTGAGGAGAGATTTTGGGAGAGAAGAAAATTTAGAGAGAAAAAGAAAACAAAAAAAGAGAGAATTCTTTTAGAAGAGAGAATTGAGGGGAACGAGAGTTCGAAGCTCGGAGTTACCATCTTCATCGATCAATACAATCCGCGAGTCCATCCCGGTCGTTCGAGCCGCGATCCGCAATCTTGATCCACGAGGAAATCCGAGGTTCGAGTTCGATAATCAAATCCGTCAAGTCAGGTAACGATTCTAATCATTTAGAATATTCGAAATTGTGTTGCCTAAATGGATTGATTTGAATTTCGATTATACCTTGTTGGACATATTGCATTTCTTTGGAATAAATTGCATATCCAATTTTTGAGATTTTTATTGCACGTTGTAATATTTTCTTTAAAAAAAAAAAAAAAGGGGTTTGCTTTTGTTGCACATTTTCACATCATGTAGATAATTGCACGCGTAATTTATCTTGTAAATATTTAGATTAAACCGCATGCATTGCATATAATTTAGTTCCTTACCTTGTCATAAAAAGAAAATAAAAAAAATTGCGCCTTTGAATCTCAAGTGAAAATTCATCAAAATTGCCAAGTTGAACATTTTCATGAAATTGGTACCGAAAGGGCGCTAGTAGAAATATTAGTGTAACCAAGTCCCCGAACTCATTAATCTCTGGTTCGTAGGAATAAAGTATTTCTCCCGATGCTTTATTTAGGTGTCTAATCAACCTATCCAAAATGATTAGTGGCGACTCCAAGATAAATCCTTCTTTTGATGAAATTGAACGTAAGTCACGATTTGGTAGAACTTGAGAGAGTTCGAGCTAGGCTAGTTAATTCAATTTAATTAACCTGGTAATCCATTAACTTTAAAAATTGGGAAACTGATTTTTTTTAGGTCGCGACAGTTTGGCGACTCCACTGGGGAATAACTTGAATTTTTTGAAATTTAAGGAGGACTTAGGCCAGAAAAATTTCATGAAAATTCACTTGGTTTGGCAATTGGTTGAATTTTAATCCTTAGGTGTTAAATGGTTTTGTAGAACGGGAGTTATAAGGGGTGGAGTGTTTGGCTAACCCTTTGTTTTGCAGGTTTGGTGTGTGAAACTTGTCATTTAATTTTTGAATTATTGAAGCGGTGTTTGCATTTAATTGTTGTGCATGATTAATCGCTTTAGCACTACATCACACACATCCCGTGGTCGGACCTGGGCCACTAGTTTTAGGATGGTATTGTGATTTGGTTCTAGCGTTCGCCGTGAGATCACGTCGAAAGTTAGTCCAGATTCAATCCCGAACTTCTTTTTAAAAATGAGTTTCAAAAGTTATGCCTCAGGCTTGGTAAGATTACCAAAGCGGTGGTTTTAATTTTTGACTCGAGTAGCCGAAGTGGAAAGACCCGGCTAATCTTGGTTACGTCGCGGGATAGCGACTAATCTTGATTATGTGCGCGAGATTGTCGCCTTGCCGTAAGTCTTTTGCTTCAATTTGTGAGCCTTTAGGATAGTTAGAATAAGGTTAACCCACGAGTCATGTGCATGTCCATGTGATTGTTTATTTTCCTATCCCACGGTAAAGTACGCTTCTGAACTTCATCTTATCTTATGTTATTGTTTGGGTCGGTCCATGACACTTAGGATTGTGGCGCGTGATTTATAGACAATGGGACACATTGATATCTGTTTCGTGTACATTCCAAAGGCCGAGTTGAAGCAGATGTGGAGGCACTTGAGCATTGATGCACAGACCTATGCCCTTAGTCGTATGGGTCACGTATTGCCACTTTTGGATATCGAATTACAGACTGGGGTCATGCAGGCGCTTGCACATTTCTGGTGCCCATATACTGCTACTTTCATTTTAGGTAAGCACGAGCTCACTCCGACTTTGGAAGAGTATAGCCTTGCCATTGGAAAACCTTTGAGCATTGATTTAATTCGCCCTTGTGTGGAAATGGATCCAATTTTCATTTTTGCTGAGTTTTTGAAAATTAGCGAAAATAAAATGAGGAAAATTTTAAAAGGAAATTGTCATATGTGCCCTTTCTCATTACTCGTTGAACTTTTTTATGAGAGCAATTCATACTTGCAAAGTAGGATCTTTATTCTAGCTTTCTTCGGACTTGTGATCTTTCCGCTCCAAAAGGATTTTATTAGTCCATCCATGGCTTGGATAGCTAGGCAAGTTTGCAGTGGAATGAACTTTACTAATGCTATCCTGGCCGAGACTTTTATATCTTTGACTCGTTTTAAGCAAAACAAGGAAAAAACATTTCACGCTCCGGTTGGACTTTTGCAAATGTGGTTTTTCTCTCATTATGCTAAGTTCGGCTCAAAAATGACCATTCCACGGGTAAGTCAAGAGGAAAACCCAATTGCAAAATTTCAAGAGTTGCAAAAAAATATTGCTAGATTGTCTTATTCCGAGTGGATTGATTTATTTAAAGATCTGAGTCCCAAGGTTTTTCTATGGCAAGCTATATGGTTTCAAGTCTCTAAGGCTCGTTTGTACCATGGTGAGCGAGAGCCTATACTTCTTTTGGGTATTACCAATATGACGCAGTATCATCCTCTCCGTGTGGTACGGCAATATGGAGTTTTATAGGATATTTCACCACCTTTGGGGCCAAACACTTTTCAAGTTGAATTCGTTGCAGGCGAGAATTATAGAACCGAGATCAAGCATCTTGACCAAACTTGGCTCAAGTCCAAGACTCGCTCACTATCACTACCCAAGGAGGAGCTCGAGGGAAAGGAGAAATGTTATCATGCGAAGGCTCGGTATATTAAGTATCATTTGATACCAACTCACATGCTTCCGAAGTTCCCGTTGGTGATTGTGAAGCCCACCCGTCAAGCCGAAATCGAGACCTATGCAAAGAAGACGCAAAAGGCGAAAAGACAAATGAAGAGCTTGGCTAAGGAAAATGCACGACTTCGGAAAGAGTTGGAGGCCCATTTGTCTATAGATTGCGTCGCTACAAAGAAAACAAAAACAGCTTGATTTGCCATGTTTAGGATTGTTGTTCCATGTTGCATTTTCATGACTTTATGAGCTTTTCTTGTAATAAAGGTTACTGTTCATATATGACTTTCTGGTATTACATAATTTTTATTGAACTTTATAGTTTTAATTGATCCATAGAGTCTTCACAGAAAACATTCACAAGACCCTAATTCATCACTCAAAAATTTTTTTGAATCAATCAATTAATGTACT
>JAGVVM010014866.1:0-2500 GCA_019149425.1 Psidium friedrichsthalianum | reverse complement strand
ATAAAGGGGGCTCAGCGGGTAAGAGGATTGTACAGAGCGAAGCAAGGAGATCAACTCTTCTTTCAAATAGAAATATACAACATGGGACTATGCAATGAGGTTGGACTTCTCTGTTGATACGACATGAATCATCTTTTCCGCGGAGGTAAACATCTTTGCCTGCTAGGCAAGCACGCGGATAGCAAGTTACAAATTGCGTTGTTTCCGGTGTAGGAAAGTATTCTATACTATGAAATGCACAAATTGAAGTATAGTTAAGGGGGTTACCATTATCCTTTATGTAGTGACCGAATGTTGTATGTGTTCCTAAAGAAAAGAACAAGGAATTTGTCCATTTTTCGGGGTCTCAAAGGCGCGCGGAAACACATAAGAACTCTTGAATGGAAATGGAAAAGAGACTGGTAACTCCAGTTCCTCGGAAATGGTAAGATCTTGGCGAAGAAGAGAATGGGTTGACCCGTATCATCGTGACTTGGTTTGATTTCTCTTTTTTTAAGACTACCGCTTTCCTATCCGGATCGAATAGAAAATGCTGAGCCAAATCTTCTTCTATGTAAAACCTGCTTGGATTAGATCGGATAAATCGTACGTTTTATGAAACCGGTGCTATGGATCGAATCCGTTTCGCAATCACACTATTTCCGATCAGGAGCAGGTTTTGAGAATGGAATCCATTTTTTCCATTATTTTCGGTATCCGGTGAAATAGTGCGAAACGAAGGCCCGCGCTCCAAGTTGTTCCAAGATAGTGGAATGTAGTGGCGTTGAGGTTCCGAACCAGTTGTCGTAGGCTTAAGTAGCTTCTATTCTTGATGGGAGCAGGGATAGGGATATAACTCAGCGGTTAGAGTGTCACCGTGACGGGTTGAAGTCATCATGTTCGAGCTCGATTATCCCTATAAACCCAATTGCGAGTTTTTCTATTTTGATTACTCCTCCGTATCAGTGATCGAATGAGAATGGATAAGAGGCTCGGGGATTGACGTGACGGGAGGTAGGGATGGCTTATATTTCTGGGAGCGAAACTCCAGGCGAATCTTGAAGCGATGGATACCAGGTTCTGCCTGGGAATGAAAGACAAGGTACAGAATCCCTTTGTCTAGAACAAGGCTAGATATAGTATGCAACTAGATATTCTCATGGAGAGTTTCGATCCTGGCTCAGGATGAACGTGGGGCAGCTTAAAACATGCAAGTCGGACGGGAAGTGGTGTTTCAGTGGCGGACGGGGAGTAACGCGTAAGAACCATGCCTTGGGAGGGGAAGCAAACAGTTGGAAACGGCTGCTATATACCCGTGTGCTGAGGGGCAAAAAGGCACTGGAATCCGCGAGGAGGGGCTGGTCGGATAGCTAGTGGTGAGGCAATAGCTTACCAGATGGGATGATCAGTAGCTGGTTCCGAGAGGATGATCAGCCACACTGGGCTGAGAACAGCGGCCCAGAATCCTACGGAGGCAGCAGTGGGGGAATTTTCCGCAATGGGACGAAAGACTGACGGCAGCATCAATGCCGCGTGGACCGGTAGAAGGCCCACGGGTCCGTGAATCTTTTCCCGGAGAAAGAAGAGAAGCACGAACTGACCGCTATCTGATGGGAGAATAAGCATCGGCTAACTCTAGTGCCCAGACCAGCTAGCGGTAATGACCAGAGGCATGCACAAAGCGCTTAGCCGGGAAAGATTGGGCGTAAGCGTCTGTAGGGTTGTGGATTTTTATAAGGTCCGCTGTCAAATCACAGGGCTAAACCCTGGAAAGGCACGGGGGAAACTACCAAGCTCGGAGTACGGGAGGGGGCAGAGGGATTTCCGGGTGGTGTGTGCGAGCGGTGAAAGCGTAGAGATCGGATTAAGAAACAACAACGGCGAAAGCACCTGGCCTGGGCCGAACTGACACTAGACGATGCGAAAGTATCGGGCAGCGAATGGGATAGATCCCCCATTAGTCATCAGCCGGTAACGAGGATACTACGCGCGACTGGGCCGATCGACCCGGCAGTGCTGTAGCTAACGCGTAACCAGTATCCGCGGGGCAGTACGTTCGCACAAAGAACATGAAACTCAAAGGGAATTGAACGGCGGGCCCGCACAACGCGGTGGCAGCAGTGGTTTTATCAATATCGATGCAAGCGAAAGCAAGATACCTCTACCAGGCTTGACCACTGCCGCCGAATCCTCTGAAACGAGCGAGTGTGCCTTCGGAACGCGTGACACAGTTGAGTGCATGGATGTCGTCAGCTCGTGCCGTAGGTTGGTGTTTTCCTAAGTCCCCGCAACCGAGCCGCAACCCCTCGGTTTAGTATGCCACCGCTTGAGTTGGGAACTTGCGAAACAGACCTGCCGGGTGAAGACGGAGGGAAGGTTGAGGATGACGTCCAAGCTCATGCCCACCTTAGCCCTGGGCGACACAGAGTGCTACAATGGCGGGACCAAAGGGTCGCGATACCGCGAGGCGTGACAGCCTAAACTCCAAAAACACCGTCATCAGTTCGGATTTGAGGCTGCA